>JAAMXU010001248.1:0-16480 GCA_019693545.1 Chaetoceros muelleri | reverse complement strand
GTGAGACGAGGGATGAGTGAGACAGAGGGTCTGTCCCACCGTACGTCGTACGTACGATAACATTTTCCAAAGATAATCACATTGTTTTTTGTTCTTATATCCGTTATTAGTGCTGTGTACCCACATTACTGTAAGTCATTACCAGCAACAACCTCCCTCCCCGGGGGGGGGTACAGATTTGTTGTTGCGAAGATCTGAGCAGCCTACATACTCTAGCTACACGTAGTAACCCCCATAGCCCCGCCATACAGTAGAGTGTCTGTAGGACTGTGCTGTGGGGTATTTTTTCTTCAAGTGCTGGGCTTCCCACGAAGTCACATCGTTTTACGTATATTATACGTAATAATTTCTCAATACACACAATCACACACAGTACGTACTTCGAACTGTACAAAACACAACATTACACATTTTCCAAAGAATCAAAGAATACGCAATACACCAATGAATGAATGAATGAATGAGAAATGACTCTTTTCCAGATGTACTTCTTCTCTATACTAACATTGTTCAACATGCAAGTTTTGCAATGTAAAGCATGGTCTTGTTGTAATTATCATCATTGTAAGAGAGCTACTAGGAATGATGATGATAATGGCAGAGGAGTCAATAGGACCAGGAGAGATAGGATGGTTACTAGTACTACTAGTAGTTGTGGTAGTACAAGTCTCGTATCCTTGTCGTCATCATTATTATCCGCAAACGTTCCGAATAAACTGAGGAGAACATGGAGTTTATCGTCCTGTGGTGATCAAGGAGGTCATGGAATGAGACGGAATGCTGTTCATGTCGGCAAGAAGGTCATGATCCGTGAGGAGGCAGTCATGTCTACTACTACTACTACTACTACTACTACTAGGAGCAGCTGTACTACTGCTACGTGTCTCTGTGCTTCCATTGGGACTTCTGAACGTGAAAGTGCAATGAACGAGGAAAATTCCTGTAGAGAACAAGAAGGAAAAGAAGAAAGCGGAATGATGGGGGCATGGATACCCTTGGCATCTGCTCAAGGTCTCACTGGTTTGGGTCCTCAAAGAGTAAGGGTAATGGGCATTGACTTGGTTGTCTGGTATGCAGAAAAGGGTGATGAAAAGGTTTGGAGTGCTCAAATAGATGCTTGTACTCATCGCCTAGCCCCCTTATCGCAGGGGAGAGTAAATCCAAAGACAAACTGCATTGAGTGTCCGTATCATGGATGGCAATTTGATAGCAAAGGCACTGTCACTTGCATCCCCCAATTGGAGACAAATAGATCTATTGAATCTGTAAGAAACCAAGGTGGCAACGTAAAAACTTTTCCTGTCCATGCAGTAGGAGATTTATTGTTTGTGTTCTTGCCGTCCTCTATCCACGGAGAAACATTTGAACAGTCTCTCTTACCAGAGGATTACTATTACCCATATTTATCCAGTTTTATGAAACAAGATCAAGGTGACGGTAAGCAAAGCCCAGGACAAGTGTTTGTGCGAGAACTTCCCTATTCTTTTGATTTCCTTGTTGAGAATTTCATGGATCCGGCACATATTCCTTTTGCACATCATAAGCTTCAGTCTACCCGAGCAGATGGTATTCCTATAGAGATGTCAGAGATTTCGAGCAACTTTACACATGTTGTGGTTGGATTCAAGGATGTCACACGTAATCGTCCAAGGGATGCTTATGCTTCCTTTCAACGACCTTCTTTCTATCACTATGGAGAATATGTCATCAACAACGGTGCTGATGAAAAGACAAGACAGCCTAAACTCTGTATATGGATTACACCCGTCGAAGCTGGGAAATGTAGGGTATTTTTCCAATCCCCTCCAATCAAATTGCCTGCATTTCTCCTTCATGCGGGTAGCAATCGATTCTTAAATAGTGACACATGGCTTCACGATGCCGAAAGGGAAGTTGTCAAGAGAAAGCAAGAACTTTCTAAAGCTGCAAACGACAAGAAAAAGATGAAACTAGCACAGATGGACTATGTATATGCTTCACAGAGTGATGTAGGTGTATCCATGTTTCGAAAGTGGTGGATGGAACATGGTATGGCAAATGCACCTCCAAATACCTTTGCGATGGCTACCATGAAGCAACTAGGCCCAAGAAGTCTTTCTAGAAGAGAACAGATTGACCCATGGGAAAACCATACCAAGCACTGTTCCACATG
Organism: Chaetoceros muelleri; assembly: GCA_019693545.1. Classification (NCBI taxonomy): domain Eukaryota; phylum Bacillariophyta; class Thalassiosirophyceae; order Chaetocerotales; family Chaetocerotaceae; genus Chaetoceros; species Chaetoceros muelleri. Next base: position 14,328 of record JAAMXU010001248.1, on the reverse strand, counting down.
CCGTAAGACATTGGTGACGTTGAAAAGAAGTCAGAAGGTTTTGTTATTTTTGGCCATTGCAAGTGGAATTCTGTGTGGCAGTCGAACTTCCTTTCCAAGACCACAAATCCTAGGATTGGTCAGTGCAGGCGTTTTCTTATACAGTCACTTGTTTTTGAAAAAGCTTGCCACCGTCATGGAAGGTAATCCAGAAGTAAGCAATGTGTCTGATCGATCATCAGCGGCGAATGCAGCTGATTAGCGACAAGACAGCACACTGCACGTCAATACCAATATAAATAAATAATAAAGGCACAAAATAAAAACAAATCTATACATGTCTCTAGCTAGTACATTACATCCAATAATCATATTAATTCGGAGTTTGTGCCTTGTACAAGAGGTCTACAATGATTCGATTCTGAATGATGATCGTCCAATGCTGTTCCTGTTCTTGATCCCTTTCGTCTCTTGTTGATTGTCCCACACGCATCCATGTCACTTCCATCTATCACTCCCGCCACTCCCTCATATTCCAAATCATAAATTTCCCTCGGTATTCTACTACTAGTAGCATCCCTACTCCGATCGTCACCTGCATCTTCCATCGCCCTTGATTGTTCTCCGACAAAGGGCACAGAAGATCCACCATGACTATCCACCATATCGACCGAATCGTAAACCTTTTGATTTTCTAAATGATGAGATATTTTATACAGCAACACTCCCGAAAATACAACCACGCACCCAAAAGAATTGACTGTATTCAACTGATCTCCCATAATTGTCACACCAATCATGATGGTTGTAAGTTCTTTCAAAACCCCACCAATCATGAGTACAACCGCAGAAGACTTCATAATCAAGTAAAATTCACATATAATCATACATATAGCCAATGTAGCACCAACCATTCCCAATCCCAGTGTCCACAAGGCATCTCTAGGTGTATCAAAAAATGACATTTCATTATCCTGTTGGTGGCTGTCACCATGATTCTTGCCAAATTTCGTCCATGGTTTCTCCAGTACAACGGACAAGAACAACATGGAAAGAAACATAAAGGGAGAAAGTATCCGCATGACAGCAATGGTACTCTTCAATCTTGGCTCCAAGGACTGCAGTTTCAACTGCACCACCGTCCATCTCATTCCAGATAAAATCGAGGCAGATAAGACAAGAAGAAATCCAATGAAATCAAAGGCTACCTCTCCCATAACAGTCAATAATTCTCCCGCACTTATAATTAAGACAGTCAGTATCAGTGCCGGTGTTATTTTTTCAATCCCAAAGACATATGCAGAAGCCACAACAAAAATGGGAGAACTCGATTTGACCATGGTATAAAATGTCATGGTAATTCTGACAAGTGCCAGGTTACTGAGCCCCACATCCAGTGACGTCACAAGACCGCAGGGTATAGCCACGGACAAAAATGTCGACCAGGACATGGCCTCAACTTGATCTCCGCCAAGAGCACTGGGAAACAACTTGGTTAGAAAGTAACTAAATAGAAACTGTGAGGCAAAGTGAACGCAAGTCATGAGCAGAGGACAGGGGAATGCCAAGTGTGTATCACCAAATATATATTTGTTGTACAAACTCAAGAGACCGCTAAAGAGGAACCAACCCAACATGGGCAAGAGATATACACAGTGATTGTCATACAAAGATTGAAGCTGTGCTGATCTAGTAGTCGCCAAGCTTCTTCTCGCTGTTGTTGTTGTTGTTGTTGTTGTACACATGGGAACGCCTTCCGAGTTGGCAAGAATATCGTCAGCAGCAGCAGCAGCAGCAGTAGTATCCTGGTGGCCCATAATATCATTTCCAGTTTGTCGGCCGTGTGTCTGCCTTTCCTCCTTTTGCTGCAACTGCACATGTTCTAATGGTTGTTGGTCTACCGTTGTCATTGCTGTTCGTTGTTGCTGAGAACAGGACAATGCTGTAAAGGATACTGGTGCTGATACTAATGAAAAAGATGTTGACGACGATGTTGATATATTGGAACAGTCCTCCTCCAAATGGTAATAATCATCCCCATCACTTTTACCACAACTACTACTGCTCTTGCTTTGTAGACGTCTGCTGAGACCACGCGGTGATGTGCTCGAGCTATTTCTTTTTCTATAACCAGAAGAATGATGAAAGGATCCTGTTGCTGCTACTGATGATGATGATGATGATGATGTCGTTGTTGTGATCGTGATTGGTTGTGGTTGTGTTCGATAGTGCATACGATAGAATAAAGAGAGTGTATATATATATATTGTTTATACACAAAATGAGTATTTTGTACTCTCTGAAAATACCGTTAGTTCGAAGTACAGAGTGCTGTAGTGCTACAGTACTAGCTACTCTCTCTAGAGTAGTATCTACGGTGGTGTGTAAATATTCGTACTGTAATACGGTATCTTGTCAGTCAAAGGTGTGTAGTGTAAAAAAGGGGTCGAACAATGGATCAATCGGCGGCGAGCAAACCAAGGAAAGGACAGCGATAAATAATAACGGCATCAACAGAGAGAGCTGCTAATTAAAATTGATACAGTGTAAGTGTTGTAGTGTACAATACAGTACTGGCACAGTAATTGAATTTTTACAATTTACCCCCAAAAGAAAGAAGCACCCCAAGCACTCTTGCAAGTTCACACCACAAAGTCTGTTCTTTGTTTTGTTTACCGTTGTTGTTGCTTGCAGTGCACTGTAGTAGCCTACTGTACAGTAGTAGTGCGGAAAGTTGTATTGTGGTTCCCAACGGTGGGATGGGGTCGGGGGGGGTGCAACAATGCTCGGAATAAATAACGGGGGGGGCGGAAACCACAACTATCGATCATACTGTACTACAATAGATCCATCAAAGGATATCATCCATCCCGTGCTGTACACAGTACCTGTAGTGCACGGCACCGACCGAACCCTATACTACAGTACTGTTCAGTTTTAGTACAAGCAAGTAGTCGCAAGAAACAACAAAAACAATAAAATAATAATATTATATTTATTATAAATATATACATGAGAACATGACAAACAAGTATAATGTCAAAAAGTTTCCATCCATACAAGAGACACCATCCCATTTGTTAGCTGATGGAACCTTGGTATATCTGCCTCCCCCAACTGCAAAGGAAAAATCTTTTAGCTTTGCAGAATGTGTTGCGAGACATCGTCTCTTGGAGGAATCCTGGGATGATGTGGACAAGAATGAACAAGAAGAAACAGCAGCAGCAGCAGCAGCAGCAGTAGAAACAGATCATGATTCTGAGAAGAATGATGTTTCTGCTGTGATTGGAAATAAACAAAATAATGGTCATCCAAATGAAAAAAAGAAAGAACAAAGGAACGACATGATGATTCATCCATTGGTCATGGCATCGGCTAGATTGCAGACAAATGGTATATCCGAATTGACCAAGGTTATTAATCTATCCTCTCTTGTAGAAGCGGGTGAATACATGGGCTATTCTCATGTTATGAATGCCATGGATGCAGGAGTCATTGGGAATCTCGGAGTGGGAGGTGCGAGTGGTAGCGGTACGAATACTACTACTACTACTACTACTACTGCTACTATTCCTAATAATAATGCGATGACACCAAGTACTTCTGCTGCTGGCGGTGGAGGAGTTGGTATGAGTTCTACTGCTAGTACTTCTGGTACTTCTGGTGGGTCGGTGGAGGTTGCATCCAAAACAGGTCCATTTCAGTCCACTCACATGACAAATGCTGCTACTGCTGGTACTACTCTTGTGAATGCGAATCCTGTGTTGTCGACAATGGATACTCACCTACTACGAGGAGAGGATGGTCAAGAATGCAATTTGCGTGCCCAGCATGTACTGGATCACAAAAGGAAACAATACGAATCTGCCACTTGTACATTTCAAAACCATCGAAAACGGTTGAGAGTTATAACGGCTGTACAAAAAGTTTTGGATCGACGATACCTTGAATTGCGTCAAAGATGGAAATTGTCTGCACCCAAACATGCAAGTGTTGTTTTAGCACCCTTGAGACCTGATGAAACGATTGCTATTGATGTAGATGTGTACAATAATTCTTTCAAAGACAATCTGCAACGGCATCATCATCCGAAACAAGGTAGTGGTAGTGTCAGCAGTAGCAACAACATTGCTCAAATGGTACCTAGATATGCAGCTATCGAATTGTCAAATAAATTTCATGTACAACAGGTTTTGAGCATTCTGAAAGGAACGTTTTTCAAAAGAGGCAATGACTCTTGTCCCAACAGTGGTGAAAAAATGTCATGGACCATGGCCAAACCTTTGAATTCGTCAGGATCATTTGCATTTGCCAATCGTTTTTTAGATGACTTGTCTCGTGTCAAGAAGAAAAGGGCACGGCAAAATGGACCAAAACAGACAATGCAACAACAACAACAGCAACAACAAAAGGAACTAGAGGGGGAGGAAGAGGAAGAAGAAGAAGATCCTTCTTTTGGAGTGCCTAAATTCACGTTGTTTTTTGAAATTGAGAAATCAGTGACTGGATTTGTGCACCGTGTTGCCTTGTCGAGTGTACTGGACGAAGGTGAGAAGACACTGGAGGAAAAGGAGGATGAGCAAATGAATGATGCTGTAGTCAATGGTGATAATATCGTCAAGAAGGATCGACCTTGTGCAACTCTTCAAGATGAACAAAGTATTCAAGCACTGCAACATTCCCTGTTTTGTGCTCATGTTTTTGATTCCATCAAAAGAGAGGTTGTGAATCATCCTACAAGAGAACATCAGAACGGCACTGGTACACATTCATCAGGCATGATGAGAATGCAGCAGGGATCCCGTGTAGCATGGTTATCTAGTGAAATGGAGGATAACTTTCTTCCAGCTCCATCCTTAATGGCGGGAGGATTGGACGTGACCTCCACTATTCCTCAAGGAAGTGCCTATGGTACTTTGCCATTGTCTGTGATCCATTGTCATGAAGGTGAAGTAAAAGTACAACTGAATTCAGAATATGCGCTAACAGTGAGATTGATAGACATTCAAAATAGTCGAGAATTCAAAAGAACAAGCCGTGTAGAGGAGGAAGGATCAACTACATGGAATCATGATTGTAGTAGTAGCAGTGGCAGTCGCAGTGGCAGTCAAAGTAGAGAACAAATTGATATTTTGTGTAGGATGTTGCTCCTGCATGCACAATTTGTATTTCATGATCATCACAAACAGAGTCTAAATACAAAAGAAGATGAAATCAACAATAGTGAAACTTCTAAAAGAGTGGATTATTCTGCAGGAATGATGCTTCAGAAACAAAATACACAAAAAGATCTATCGTCAAATGTCAAACGAAAAGATAGACGCATTCCACCACCAAACATACTCCAGTCTTGCGTTGCTCTAGGTTCCAAAGTATTATTGGAGCGCCATGTGAGGAGAGTTCTCAAGGTAAGAGAAGATACTGTAGCATTGATCTACAAAACACCCATGTTGGGCTTCAACCTTGTTTGATGTCATGTTATCACTAACTGACAATGTTCTTGATTATACATACTTTATCTGTGTGCTGAAGAATGTGACAAAGTGGCAAAAAGAAAACTTTCCATGGTTACATTTTGTCGTGGACTGGCTTCCTCTTTCAACCTTTGATTCACATTGTCAATTTGCAATTTCATTCAATGACTCTACCATCATTGATGTCAATATATTTGGAGACATTATAACCGTCACAAGCTTTACTGATGAGGGTGATTATCGCTGCGTCAATTTTGCATCTGCTGACGAATTTGACCTTTTCTTGAGACAATATCTAATGTCCCTTTCCAAACAAAGAAACGATAATCTATAAAATCTAATCTAGAGCAAATATTGTATTGTAGGAAAGAGTTCAAGTTTGCATTGTGTTTTACGTAGTATATAGCATTACTTATAATTTCAATGCATTTCGAATGGTGGCACGTGCATCATCATCGTCATCATCCCTGGCACCTTTGTCGTTTTCCTGACTAACTCGAGACACGGATTGATTTTCTTCTTGGTCACCTACAGACACTCCAGTTACAGCTCCAGCTGCAGCTCCAGCTACAGTTCCAACACCATCCTCCTCCACACGACCATTGTTGTCCTCTTGTTGGACAAGAGGATCCAATTCACCCGTCCCCACTTGACCCATTTCTCCCATACGTTTCAACTTTTCAATCATGCTCACATTTTCAAGCACTCCAATCTTTTGCAACACGTCACATCTCAAACTTGCCAACTCGGGAGGATAAAATCCCAACATGACATCATTTTCTTCATCAATCACTGGTTCCAATGCCAAGATTCCAGCTTCCACACGCAAAAGCTTGGCTGTTCCCACGTCCTCTTCTTCTTCTGGCAACCATGCCAAACGGCACAATCCAACTCTTCCATTACTGACGATCCTTGGACATTGCAACAAAATACCCCCCGGCAACCTCATGGCCCACACATCATCCGTATCACCCGTCGGTCTCCCATGCCATGCATCTGCTTCTTCCAATTCTTCAATCGACCAACCCCGATCTCCCGACTGTGGACCCCAAGTCCAACTCGACCCTCCCCATTGTTGATGCCACTGAAAGGGTGGGACCTTTCGAAAAAATTTCGGGTCCCCCCTCAGCGGTGGGTTTTCTTCTTCCCCCTTTTGGGAGGGGGGTGCATCCGAATTCAAAACCTCCCTCGAAACCATGGTACGAAACAACTTGAGCGCCTGCGGAGGACAACTTCCCGGTTCCACACCCCTTTCCCATACGGGTGCATGTTGATAAATCACACGGAGTCTCCCATTGCCATGAGTCAAGACAAGTTCCGTGGACATGGTTCCTGACTTTGTCAAGGAAGGCCCAGCACACATCCCAATGGATGCACATCTATATTTGCCAATATTTTCAGGAGAGTAATTTGCGACATGGATAGTCTGTACGTCTTGAGAATCAAAACAAGTCTTACAATCTGAAGAAACTTTCCCCTTGACAAATTCATGTGTGTGTTGCACAGTTTGTGACTCTGGGTTTAGTACAAGGTTGACACTGGCAATAGTTTCATCCATGATATCTCCCATGTAATCATAGGTAGTCCAAATTCCTCTCCATTTTCCCTTGGCTTGATGTTTGGTGAATAATTCCCATTGAATTGCATTTTCTTCTTGTGATGAAAGTGTGGGTGGTTCTAATTTGAAATCATCTCCTCCTTGGTAATCATTGTCGTTGTTACTATTGCTCATGAATAATGAGATACCATTTGAAAGTTGAACATGGCGGTAGCTATTTTTGCTAATAGTAGTAGTACTGGTAGTAGTAGTACTGGTAGTTCCAGTGCTGCTACGTGTACTAGTACTACGATTCTTCCTACGACCATCACTCCTGACACGACTACTTGCAGTACGTGATGTAGTAATTAGATAACTTTTCGTTCTTGTTCCAACAAAAGAAGAAATATGAAAGGAAAATGAAGTATGGAGGACACTGGCTCCAATCAAAGTTGCAAACAAGATTCTCAACCACATGGCTGGCTGGCTGGCTGTTTGTTTGTTTGTTTGTTTGTTTGTATTGTTTGTATTGTTGTTTGTTTGTTACAGTGTAGAGGTTGCGGAGTGTGCGTGTGCATGATGGTAAGAAATCTTTCTCTCTCTCTCTCGAACTCTCTCTCTGTACATTACGTACGTACGGTACCATAAAAGGTACTACTGAATGTCGTACCTACTACACCAATGTACAGTGCACTACAGTACAGTATTTTTCCATCTCTATTTTTGTAACGGTAATACTAACGCTCCAAGCAACAGAAGCATTCAATTGTGCAAACTGTACTGGTAGCCAGGTAGGTACCTGGTACCAGGTACCAGGTACCGTAGTTTTTATTTTTAGATTTTGCATACCGGTAAAAAATGACACATAATATCATAATATATTGATGCAACTGTTATTGTATGCCATGTAAACCAACAACGACACAAGACACAACCTTCATCAGTCATATCGGTCCTCCCTATCTCTCTCCGCTCCTCTCCCTCATCGTCGCTACAAGTGCTGATACTATTTCATTCATCTCTCTAGAGAATATATTTAGTTACCTTCATATATACATATATATACATCCAAACGTGTATATGTAGAGAGAGAGAGAGAGTATACAATATCCACAATGAATAAAAGGAGAGACCCAACCTTCTCTTCTCACAGCAACAAACAGCAGAAACCCCACGTGATTACTCGACGACAATCTCAAGATAACATGGTAAAGTCACGGGGCATGACCAAAACTATCACCTCTTCTGTGATTCCTCCTGGTAGTGGTGCTGCTACTGCTACTAGTAATACTACTCGTAATTGTGCGACTACTAAAACCACTACTACTACTAGTAATGCTACAACAAGGAGCAGTGGTCATCACATGAGTACTTCCAACAAATTACTGTTCAAAATTACAATCATGGTTCTCGCATTGTACTTTGTAATGAGCTGGTGGATCTTGTTTCATAATAATGGTGGTGGTCAAGACAGTAATTATACTGGTGACATTCTTCTTCTTGATTCCTATACTACCGCTAATAGTACCAAGAAGGGGTCGATTACGGTTGGTGGTAGTAGTAATAGCAGTAGTAGTGCAAGTAGTAATAGTTACAATGACCATGGCAGTTTTAATGGCAATGGTGACGATGCAACTACACACTATCCGTATCCACTCATGGCATTCTTGGAACCCATCCATCAAGAAGAGTGGTCCATTAAACCGTTGCCTGTGAGGAACACAACATCGTCCATGTTGCAACAACGAACATTTGATAGAATTGCATGTTCGACACTTCCTCAACAATGGCCCACGGATGAAGAAGAAGCACCGACCAATCAAGATCCTTTTCTGCCTTGGATACATGATGTGTTTCCAACTGCGGATGGGAAATTTATACAATTTGTGGCACAGAATAAAAGAAGGTGTCAATCTGGATCGACTAAAACATCCATTAAGGATTTTATGCAACCCAACATTGCACTTTTTCAACATGTACCAGTGACTCGTATCTACAATGACAGTGACAGCAGTATTCGTAGTAGTAGCAACAGCAACAGCAACAGCAATATTCGATATAGGCTTTCATCCCATCAAGAAGCAGACAAAGATGGCATCGAAACGAGATTTATTTGTCGTTTCAAACCGTCCTTGGAGGAAACATTGTCTGTACATAACTTGAACTATGACTATCATACACTTCGAAAAGCTTACAGGGCAACCTTTACAAAAGAAGGGTTTGATAATCATATGATTTGGACTTCTCAACTTTTATTTAAATGTCCTGTTCCAGAATCGTTGCAGGAACAGGTAAGATTAGGGACTACTGTGGTGGATGATTATGCGACACTGTTTGTGGATGTGGTACCCATACGGACTCCACCAAGGTATGGGAGTCCCACGAGGTATCTTCCTCCAAGATTGTACAGTGAAAAAAATGATTGGGATCCGGCGGTGGAATGGGGTAGCAGTCATATTCTACCTCGAATTGAAGATTCAGGAAGATGGGAGAATATACCCATTTGTAAGCCGTCACTCATGACATATCCTGATCAGGGTGTGTTTCATGCAATGGACCGTGAAGGAATTGCAGCTCATGATGAGCAAGTGGCTGAAATGGCACAAAATAATAAGAAAAAAAGATTAATTGCGTGTACGTGGACAAGCTCCTTGTTTGAAACCAGAGGTGGGAAAACAAAAGTGAATGATGGAAATCAAAGGTTATTGCAATGGTTGGAATTCAATAAATTGGTGGGGGTGGAACATGTCTATGTTTATGACAACAGTGGGGCTTTCTCAGGGACGAATTCATTAAAGTCTGTGACTGATCTATTTCCAGGTTTTGCGACGAGAATTGATTGGCCTGCCAAAGTATGTAACAATCGTCCTGGAAATACTGATAATAAGGGAGAAAGAAGTAGTCAGTACGCTGCAGCAATGTCTTGCCATTTAAGATTTGGAGTGCATTCGGATTGGCTCATGGCTGCAGATACGGATGAATACATGGTCCCCATGGGTGAACATGATAGTTTAAAGGACTTATTGGAGATTGCAGATAAGGAGAATACCAAAGTATTGAATTGGAAGAGCAAACGTTCCAAACCAAGGCTGCAGTATTTCAAGTAAGTCGCTTTCTTTTCATGATACTTTTCCTCGTTCCTACAGTGCTGTTTAATATTTTTTATTTGCAGTCTATCATTGTCTAACCATGGTGAGCTTACCACTTCATCGCCAATGAAAAATAATGATAATAATAGCGTGACGCCGTCCTCTCCCGAATGCAAGGTTCAAAAATGTTTTGATCCATCTCTACCTGAAGGGAAAACATTTCTTGAAGTTTACAATTGCAACGTTGAAAAACCCCCAAGAGTAAATGTGATGCCTGCAGAAAAGGCGATTTATCGTCCAGATTTTGTGGTTTTATTTTTCGTACACTACGCCACTGTCACAGTTCTATCTCAAATGGGCAAAGCAGACTTGGAAAATTCAGGAAAGAAGTGGTTACGAAGGTATAAGGTGACAAGCCTGAGGTATGTGGATGAAGAAACAGAGGGGACAATGCTTCATACAAAGGCCATTGTTGAAAAGGAGGTTCGATTTTGGAATCGAACAATTCAGTTAAATCCAAAGAATACTAAACTGGGAGTTGAATGGCCTGGAGGAATGGATGAGAACCAGAATCCAATGTTCAGAACTGTTATACATGGTGCTAGCTATAGACCAAACTGCTACCCAGTGCCAAAGATTGAAGAAGTTTGGGTGCCAAGGTTGACGACGGCACTCGGTAATAGATCACTTGAGGGGTCTGACAATCAATTAATTTGATACTAATAAACAACAAACGTTTTTGTATTTTTACTATAAAATATGGTGTAACACTTGAATGAGATGGAGTCACTTTGGATCGCATAATAGTCACGAAGTACATTTTCAATTGTATATTCTCATCTCACTCGCAATAATCTAGTGAACGGGGACGAACAAGAAATCTTTCGGTAGGAACTGAACCTTCTTCTTCGTACTTGGAAGAGTCGTTAGAGGTCATTGTCAATATTCCAGTTTGGCATGTCCTGTTTGAACTTTGTGAGTCAAATTTATCACCATTAGTGACGCCAGAGTCGGCCGCATGTGTTTTGGGCCTAGGAAGAGGAGGAAAAGATGGTAATTTGTTTGTTTGAAATGGATTAGTTGATCTTGATCCTGAACTTTCGCTTACGAATCCGTCATCCTTATCTTCCTTAGTTACTAGTGCCTTCTTGACTTTCTTGTAGAAGTCTACATCCTCTTCCATCTGTCGTAACAACTGTTTCGTAGAATGTCTTTGAGCAGCTCTCTGAGGCGTTGCATATCGACTTCTTGGTAAAGCAGATGAAGTTCTGTTAGTTGGGAATCTTGAAGAATCATATGTAGGGCTCGGCGAACGGAACGAGAATGTAGTTGGAGTTGTTGAGCGTAGCCTGCTTCGAGATCGAACTCTTTTCGGTTCCCCTTTCGCATTAGAAGAAGGTGACATAGGTATCGACGAAAAAGAGTCGGCCTTTGCGATCCGAGAAGGTGGCCTACTAGAACGATCCCTCACATTAGAGGTAGAACGTGCCCTCGAAACACTTCTTACGGACGAACGCGACCTACTTTTCACGGTAGAAGACGAACGTCCCCTAACAGAGCCCATGTTTGGCTGCGAATAGATGTCATCTTCGTAATCATCAACCGCTATGAGAGGATTTAGTAGAGGAGAAACATATGGAACGATCCCCTCCTCTTCGCGTTTCATTTCAAGAGCAATCTTTTTCATCATGCCTCTCTCATAAATATCCGCAGCGCGCTCAACTGAAATTTTTTCTGCAGGAATATTCGATTTTTCCTTTTTCATTTCTATCCTCCTGCGCCTTTCAAAACCTTCCTCCTGCATTTTCAATGAGCGAGAATAAAGTCTGTTAACACTAGCATTGCACTGCTCAAGGCTCCTTACATTATTATTTTTGTTTACTTCATGCATCTGCCTAGGTTTGTCATCACGGTCTCTCTTTATATTAGCCAAGCTGTATAAACGTAGATGGACATTGTCTCCCCTACTTTTTCTTGGGGTGAAAGATCTCTTCGATTCTAGTACCAGACCTCTAGACTTGTGTTTCTCTTCCAATTCTTTCTTCTTAAGCTTTTGCCTTTGCTCTTCAATTTCACGTTTCTTTTTTGCTAGGTTGTACAAACGCTCTTGAGTAGAAAGGAGACCTGTCGCCCTTTTCGATTCTAGTACCAGACCTCTAGGCTTTTGTTTCTCCTCCAATTCTTTTTTCTTAAGCTTTTGCCTTTGCTCTTCAATTTCACGTTTCTCTTTTGCTAGGTTGTACAAACGCTCTTGAGTAGAAAGAAGACCTGTCGCCCTTTTCCTCTCTACCTTAGGGGCTGCAATTTTTTCAAAGAATATTTTTTTCTTAAGTTCAGCGTTCCTTTTCTTCTCCGTTAAATGTGCCGAATTGTAGGACTCTCTGATATTGCCAACACTTTCTGACCTGCTACGAGGAGAAGATGCCGAGCGGAAGATAGTTCTAGTAGAATCTAGTTTCTGCTCATCAGTTGCTCCTCTGCTACTCACAAACGAAGAGTTCTTATCCCTTGCGAGAGAGTACAATCTCTTGTAAATGGATTGGTCGTCCGACTTTGTCGTAATTGACGAGCGTGGGACAGATGATGCACGCTGTATCTTTTTACTCGTGGTTAAGTTCGGGCCGTTCCGTGGTGTGCTGTTGCTAAATGTCGTATGATGTGTATCTTTATCCATGAACTGAGTTTTGTCTTGATATGTAATTTCAGATTTCAAAAGATTATGCGATAACAGTTCAAACTCTAGTGAGTTCTTGCCATGAGATGCTGTGGAAATGGTAGAAATTGATGACGATGACGGCATAACTGGAGACTTGGACAGACTTTGATGTTTTCCATGTTCCTCATACAATAAATGTTCGTCATCATTTTCGATTTTGTGATCAAAAGACATGTTGTCCATATTGACAGAGAATCCAAGATTATCCTTTACTGCAACGTGGCTTCTTGAAACTGATTTGTTGCATTTCTTTTCAGAAGCATCATTGTTTTTGTTCTCGTTTTCAACAAGTGATGAGAAATCTTCTTCAATGAGTATTTTTGATGAGGATATAACAGGATCTCCGGATACAGTAGTTGAACTGCATGGGTCCTCATTTGGAGAGAAATTTTCATCATCCACTTCTTTCGGCCGCTTGCCGTTCGAGGATAATGTTGCCGTAAAATCATTAGTTGCAGCGTCGTCTGTGACACGATCACCTTCCCCATTACATACAGAATCTGTGATACGATCGTGTTGCCCATTGTAAACATCATTTCTCGTCAATTCAGAATCATTCCCTCCAGCGTAATAGCCACGACGGAAACGGCGAGAAAAGATAGAACGAATTACACCAAATCCTTTCAAATTATTGACCTTTGGCGTGCGTTCAAAGGCCAAGTCAGATTTCACAGTTGCTCTAGCGTTCTCCCGTGGCACTTGTTCTTTGTAACTCACATGCACATCTTGGGTGGAACCACGGTTTGTATCATGGATCTCCTTGTCATTGGATAATCCTTCATCATTAAGATGCGCATTGGCAGAAATATCTGCTTTGATCGATTCGATAAAGTCGTCATTGAACTTCTCATTATCAAGGTGATCTCTGTCATCAACCATGCCATCTGCCTTGGCCTGGTCATTTAAATTGTGTTCCGCATGAGCATTGTCGAATTTAATCTCCTCACCGTGTATGTTTTCATCATTGATATCCACATCAGCGGCGATCTTTGCCTTTAATGATTCATGGAAATTCTCATCATACAATGAGACCGTAGACACGTCTAAACGCGCAGGCGCTTTAGAAGTATCAAAGTGAGAGTTATCTCTAATTCCAGATTCTACTGGGTCCGTATTATTGTCTTCACATTCCTCCTGGATAGAAAAGGTTTCACCAGGAATATGTAAATCGGCAGAGAAGCCCATGTTGTTCGACGCCTCCAAATTATCAAGACACAACGTCGAACAGTGCTGTTCGTCTTGATCACTTGACAAAACATCATTGGCACTCGATGAACGCACTATTGGACTAAGTTCAAAAGAAGGTCGACGTACTTCCATGATCAACTCATTATTAGAATCCTCTTCCTCCTCTTCCTTGTGGACAATTGCACCGATAAGATAATCATTATCACCAACTTCTCTCTTATAAGAATCCAACAACGCATCGCGCTCCGGAGCAGGCTCCGTAGCAACACTGGATTCGATGATAGTCTCATTGGCAGCAATCGCATCCTCTTCCTCCACCTGTTTCTGGTAAAGAATTGAATCATC
>JAAMXU010001246.1:0-11507 GCA_019693545.1 Chaetoceros muelleri | reverse complement strand
TACAAAGTAGCAACAGGCAGGCACGATATACCAAGGAGGTACAAGGGTGGGGGCAACCACCACCGTATTATGTACTGTACTTCTATTGTGTACTGTAGGTCTACGAGCTACCTCTGTGACGACGAAATCCCCCTCACCTGTTTGCTGTACCGTTATCTACCGTTATGTACACGTATGCGCACTGTGGTCCTCTGTTTCGAAAAAAGGAAAGAGAAAAAGAAGAAGAGAGGAAAACAAAACGAGACAAAATAGGACAGAATGTGTGATTTAGATGTGCATCAGACAAAAGACACACAATGATTTTACCAAATTAGTAGGTTTTAAATGTGTGTTTCCTGTCGTTTCATTGTGATCCCGACTCGTTGGTCGTGCTCTATCATGTAGAAAATGGGATTCGACTGTACCTCCTTGAGCTGAAGCACGTTAATGTACAGCATCCAACTGGGAATTGGGAACTTTGTCTTGTTTGTTATCATCATCACAGCATATTATCAATGATCTCTTCATGATATGGACACCAAGCAAGATTCAAATATTTTTATCAGCAACGAGCGGAACTTACTTACTTCTTGATTGACGTCGAACAGTAGCTCATTTCTTGCATCGCATTATCTCTTCCATCCACAGGGTACACATATGTCTATTTCACTGGCAACGGGCAGCAACGGCAACGAATAATTTTTCATTGAAGGAATCTTTACACACAAAGACCGACCAAAGTGTGAGTGGAAAGAAAGATAGACTGACGGGTAGATCAATTTTGTCCGATATTCAGTTGAACAGATGCCCACTAGTTCGAGTATCAGCAACGGTGACAAATCGTCACCAAACAATAGCAATGGGGAATTCCCGGTCGGTTTTGAGGAAATGAACAATGTCAGTAATAATGAAATAGAGACACATCGAGAGGCGCTCGAAGATTTCAATCACCAATCCGATGATATAGTTCTACCAAACACTGGCGAGGCATCGAATGGTTTCGTACCATCAAGTGATCGGAAGACTGCATCGGTGGATGAAGGAATGTCTGATAATCCTTCCATAGTTCCGCAGTCTCCTTCTCCTTCATCCCCGTCATATAATGGGATTACATCTTCCTTCAAGTTGGGTGCAAAGCAGGATGAAAATAGCAGCAGATCTAACAACAATGCTAACAGTAATGGTAGCATAATGGGGATATTCTCATTGACAAAAAAGAAAAAGACTTTTCCTCCACCCAAAATACAATCTAGTGGAGTTGTCAATTATGGTGTAGGTCAGAGTGATTCCGAATCCGATGCATCCAGTTTGTCAGTTGCATCTACCTCCAATGGGTACGACTTACCTTACAGTATGCTAACAAGGGGGGCTGTAAATAAAAGGGTGACATTCAGCAGTGTTGATAGTGTCGAGGGAGAAGATGACGCAAGTGTTCGGACTCCGATTCCAACAGGTCCTCCAGAGCCTAGTGCTGTACTACCATCGGCTTTTCTGAGAAATAGGAGTGGGTCCATGTCAACAGTATCGGATCTATCGGAAGAGGAATCATCTGTCGTAAAGCGTCAAAAGAGAGAAGAGGAGAATGTTGGGAGGTTGGTGCAGGCTGCCAAACAGCAACAGTCTTTTGCACAGGCATGGTTCTCTGCTGGAAAGTCAGAGAATGCAAATGCATTGCCAAAATATGTTCCTCCCAAACATCGGATACCCAGTAATGCTCCTGCAGAACTAAAGAAAAAGAAAACTTCCTTCAAGGATCCTGAGCGAAGAATGGGACCTATTGATCTGGATTCGGGTGATGTTTGGGATGCGGAGGGAGAACAAGCGAGTAAGACTAATTGGGAAGTGGGGAGTTTCAATTTTACAACACACAGCGGGACGACCAAGAAAAGGAAGAATCAAGGTTTCATAACTTTTGGTGTGCCAGAAGACGAAGATTTGACAACCTACTACCAGGGAGAAGTCAAGTGCGGAGACAGAGTTGTATGCACCATTGGAAATACGCGTTGTTCGTTACTTGCGCTCATTGTGCTGTCCCTTGGTCTTATTCTAATTATTGTAGGTGGAACAGTGACAGGGCTCTATCTGTCCAGAAATCCTCTTGTTGTGGAAAGTAGTGCACCATCTTTATCGCCGTCACCAACAATCACATTAGTACCTTCCATATCACCGTCGGAAATCCCTTCACGAGTTCCATCATTACGTCCGTCTGCACTGCCGTCGCCTAGCCCGTCGAATTATCCCAGCTCAGCACCATCGCCATCGCCTTCATTATCACTGCAGCCGTCAGGAGCTCCTTCATCTGCCCCTTCTACATTTTTCTCTGATGAAGTATTTAGTATGGTTGGTGAAACCATTGATATAGGAGCGACAAACGGAGGATTTGGACAAACAATAAGCATGAACGAAGATGGGAACATTGTTGCAGTTGGGGCTCTCTTTTATCCTCAAAATAGAGGCTCAATAACTGTTTTTGAGTTAGTGAATGGATCTTGGGTTCAGAAAGGAAACATTATCGAGGGTCTATCAGGTCTGAGTCAATCCGGGCCGAGTGTCGATTTATCACAAGATGGGCTGACTCTTGTTATGGGAGAATACGAGTATGATATACAGGTAGGCGATTCTATACTGACACAAGACACAGGAGCCGTTAGGGTATTTGAATTCAATCAAACATCATCAACATGGGACCAAGTTGGAGGAATGATTCAAGGAGACCCATTTCAAAATACTCAATTTGGGTTTTCTGTGGCGATGTCTGATGATGGTACAATTGTTGCTGTCGGCGCTCCTTTGCAAAATCTTCGTTCTGGAAAAGTTTATACTTTCAGAAGAGTTGGAAATGCTTGGGAACCTATGGGGAGTATCACTAATCCTTTACCTTTTGCGGTTTTTGGTTTCTCTGTCAGTCTATCAGGTGACGGAAAAACTCTAGCTTGTGGTGCTCCAGAAGGTTCAACTGATCCGTTAGCTTTTACTCAACACGGATATGTCCAAGTGTACAAACTTTTTGAAGGATCTGATTCGGTTTCCGAATGGATCCCGTATGGAGGTGATATCAACTATGATGGATCTCTGAAGGATGATTTATCTACACGGCAACAAGCAAGATTTGGAGGATCAGTCTCTCTCTCTAGGGATGGAAGCCGGGTGGTAATAGGCGCGGTGGATGATAAAGTGTTTTCAAATGAGCAATCGGGTAGTGCTTCTGTCTATGAAAACAAATTTGGAACCTACGAAAGAGTAGGCGGTCTTATGGTTGGAAATTCTGGTCTCAATCAAAAATTCGGCCAAAGCGTAGCAATATCTTGGGATGGGATGTATGTTGTTGTAGGTGCACAAACTGCTTCATTTAACGGTGAGGTTTTCATTCATCGATATAACGGAGAGAAATGGGATCCTGCAGAGGCTATTAACGGTAGTAGGGAAGAAAAATTTGGTAATTCAGTGGCAATCACTGTTGAGAAAATAGGAAGCGATGAAGAAAAAGTAATTGTAGCAGCAGGAGGGCCCTTCTCGGGATTAATAGGTAATGGGATCGCAAGAATCTATGATTGGCAAGGTCGACCAACATCCCTCACTTCCAGGAGACTTTAATGCAATGACTTTCGTAGCAACATTTTAACTAGATTCATACTGAAGGCAGAAATAAGAAAAAATCATCTTTCTAAATTTCTTAACAGGTAGCTACCTTTAATAGTAGACACGTCCTTCTTGAATCATTCCTTCTTTCTATAATCATATTCTTCAGTAGTACCGATTCTCTTCATCTTTCCATATAAATCTATCTATATTCTACTATTGAAGATTAAGTCAATTCGATATTCTAGAGCACTGTTTCATCATCTCTTTTCCGATTCCGTAGAAGTTCCAATGTCTCCGAATGCAAACGTCGAATATTCGATATCATCTGCTTTTCCACTTTGACAATGTTTTGGAAGTCTGATCCATCTTCCAAGTCATTCGGCCCAATGTTATTGCTACCTCTTATTCTAGTATTCTTCCTAACTTGCACTTTTTGAATCCCTTCATTTGTGTCATAATAATCTATTACCAGCACTTTATCTGCAAGACTTAGAGCCCTTGCTGCTACTTGGTGATCACTTGACTTCATGGCCGATCGCAAGCTGTACATTTCTCTAATAAATGAATAATGGATTTTGGAAGCGATTACAGAATGAGTACGCTCGCAACAAAATTTCATTTGATCTTCACATGAACCTGGAACTTACGTTATTTTAGTAGCGATAGCGTTCTGGGTTCCATCTCCTGACGGGAGAACCAAACTTTCTGTGGTCTTTGCTATAAATTCGTCAGCCCAGACCACCTCGACTATTATCTGGGACAAATTATCATGACGATTGATGTAAGTGTAAACAACTTTCTTGCCGAAGACTTCGTGTACAGACTCCAATCCATCCGGCCTACCTCTAGGATGAAAGTTAATTATTCGGTTTTCTCCCACAGATTCTATCCATTCTTTAATTGAAAATTTACTTGTCTTTCGATACCACTCGTGAAAAGCTTGTTTCAATGGGAGCTTGAGCCTTCTCAACAAACCATCGGTCCTAAGCTCTCCAAAGCACTCTACGATACGAATCGGGTTGAGACATGCGTTATCTTCAAACTCAATAACTTTTTTCTCTATACCTTGCAGTTGTGCTTGATCAGACGAGTACAGCTCAATTTTCCTTCGATCACATAATAACACTCTAACGTCACCGTTTTTAAATGTGTTAAAAACTCTTTCCTCTGACGATAGTGATAAACTTTTCACCCAAGAAAGTGGTGGCTCAAAAATCAATCTATCGTTATTGTTGCTGCTTGAACAGTCAAAAACTGCAACCCAGCCATCGTCTCGATTAAGAGTTAATGTCCTAGGAGCTCTCGGGGTTTCATCGTCTTTTTTCGTATTAACCCAATAATTTTTATCATTCCACAGTGCATGAATACAGAGGTAGGGAGATGATGAAATGTCGTACTGCTCTCCCGTCGACGGCTCAATAAAATAATCACACGGATTTGATGCCAAAGACCTGTTGTTGGATCTTACCAAAACCCAGCAGTGAACTTTCCTGCAACAAGGTTCACTTTCCGTACAACACGAAGTCCATTCACAACTTCTGCGACAATTGGTGCTTGAGGAAGATTCTTCAGTAATGTGGTCATGGTCAATCATAGAACTAAAAGTTTTTTTCACTTCGTCCCGAATTTCGCCTGGGTACATAAACGTTTCATAGCTGGTGTGGGATCTGTCACGGTTGCTTAACCACTCAGGCGCCTCGCCATATACCACATAAGCATCATATCCGGAGCCAAGTAAGAAAGAAGTAAGGACTATAGAGAAGTCGAAGCAATCACCGACACCCCAATCAATCACCTGGGAGGGCGACGGAATTGTATTAGGAGGTTTCCTAGAGTCTTCGAGAGGTTCATATTCCAAATACCGAGCCACAAAAATGGCACATTCAGAGGAATCATAGAGTTCTGGATGTGGTAATAAAGTTGGCTTCAAAGTTGAACAAACGCATTTTGCTACTCCAAATTCATTTTCCACCACGACGAAAAACCTGTTGTGTAACTCTGGCCTTTCTTTCAGAATGTTCCGAATGCGATCATTAACGATAGTATCACGACATAATCGCTCCTTCTCTGAATTTTCTTTGTGACTCGATGGTATATGAGAAGCATCGACCGCATTTCGTCGAAGTTTCTGCGTTCGCAACTTTTTGGTGGAAATTCGTCCTTCCACAGTAACGCAAGGGCGATTGTTCTGACTTGTGCTCTCGAGATGAAACATAATGGAAAAACGTTATTTTTAGAAAGTTGCATGTATGAAAGTCATGTATGTGCACACTTCCAATCATGAGTGATCATCCCCAAACACGATGCGTCATTTTATCTACACATTAATAAGAGTCAAACATCAGTGGGTTCACAAAAGTAATAACTTAGAACAGCTTTGCCTGTATCTACGTAGATCTCTGCAAGAAGATGACTTGCACTTCCAGACGTAAAAGTGATTCCTTTAGCTCATTCATTTTTTTCCGTTAGATTACACATTCTTTACTTCTCACTTTATTATTCTTCTTTAGTAGTAGGAGTGATACTCTGCATGCGTGCCTTTCTCTCTTTATAAGAAAGCCAAGCTGATGAAATGGTGTGTACAGAACGATGGATTTTTCTAATATAAAAGATGGCTCGTTTTCTGTCTCTAACGTCTGCTCCCGAGACTGGCGAAGCAGTTGTTGCGATTCTCATAATCGAATGGGTTCTGTCCATTCTATATCCTAGCAAACCAAATGACATTTTATGGAAAAAATGTTCTACTCTCCATCCCATCTGATGAAACATTACTGTCATAGCAACAAACCGCTGAAGAGAAGCTATACGAGATTCATATAGCTCCTGCGCAAAATTCTGAGACTTAGTTGCACCGGCTGAAACATGAATATGCCCCAAGGTCTTCTTCTTCACCTTCTGAATCAGGCTTTGTCCAAAGAAGCGTTCATTATTTGGCTGAACTTGAATCAAACCTCGTTTGTCTCTAATTGATGGCTGGAGAGACTCCTCAATCTCAAGACTGGTCATCGTCATCACTTTGAAAAACTGATCAAACGTCAGATAACCATTTCCATCATTTTCACTTTGTGCAAGATAAAGAAGTTCTTGTTTAGAAGAGAAAATCATTTTGGAAACATAACAAAGTAAGGAATACTTACAACTGATGGAAAAGTGTCGTCAGATCTGCTCTTCCTTTACTTGAATTTAGCTTGATAATACCTTCAACAAACTCTTCAAGAGTTAACAAAGCATCTTTATCTGTGTCTAAGAATTCGAAAACCCTTCGAGCAGAATCAGACCACTTCTTTTCATTAATGGCTGCACTTAAAACAGACGCAAAAGGAAGCTTTCCCGATTCATCAAGTAAATGGTCACGCTCCATTTTTTGGATTGCCTTACTTTCAAGAGATTTATACTTGCTCAAAAGAGCAGCGCTCGACTGTTGCTTCGGTTTGGAGTGCCCCTTTTGGTCATTTTTCACATTTGCTACATTATCCCCAACCCTTCTCACAGGTTCCAAGGTTTTATCCCGCCCTTGTGCGCTCGAGCGACCCTGCAAGGTTCTGATAGTTTCATCAAGAATAGTGTCCCGATTTTCCTCTTGGACATCTAAAGAGCGTCGGGATGGAGATTCCTCCCTTGCCACAACTTGTTGCTTTTGACGTCTTCTAACACTGACACTCACATCCATACCATCTTCAGCATTTTCTTCGCCAAGCAAATATTCACAGAGAAAAAGGGGACGAAATCTCTTTAGGAATATTCCTTTTGCAGTCAGAGGCAGCTTAAAAGGATTGTGGCCAATGGTTATACTCTCACATGTACTACCAAGACTTTGAATTGAGCTGGCTTGGTTGACTGATAAAGAAACTGCAGATTCTGCCGCCGTCAACGCAGAGAGACGGCCGTCGGGACGGCCACATATCAAAAGACTTCCTCTCACCACACGGTGAGTCATTCGATGGACCAGATGA
The DNA here is from genome assembly GCA_019693545.1 of Chaetoceros muelleri. Taxonomy (NCBI): domain Eukaryota; phylum Bacillariophyta; class Thalassiosirophyceae; order Chaetocerotales; family Chaetocerotaceae; genus Chaetoceros; species Chaetoceros muelleri. The sequence goes on along the minus strand of JAAMXU010001246.1, from coordinate 3,993 downwards.
TCACTTGGATTTGCAGAAAGAACATTTAATCCTGCTATGGAGTAGGAGCAAGCAAATATTTTACTTAAAAATGCCTCCGCAGATTGTGCAACCCAAGGGATATCACCAATTACCACTGTCCTGCTAACCATTCGATGCAATAGTTGGCGGCGCTGTATCACGCGCAGTATGAACACATTTATTTGTGGCAAGAAAAAGTAAATTAACGCATCGATGAAACGAGTGAAATAAAAAAATCGAGAACCACTTGGAAGACCGGCTCCAGTCGCAATACCGGTTGCAATTGGATACCCACTGACAACCGTTCCAACAATATACACAAACGACATAATATAAGCTCTTGCATTTTCAAGTATGTGATCACCCCACAAATCACCAGCTTTGCGTAGATCATTTTCTGCTGATCCTTTTTTGTCAGTTACCGGATTACCATAAACATCTGTGCCAACAATATCTTCCAAGGCTGCCACATTTTCTCTGTTGCAGCGCTCTAGAATCTCTAAATCTTTCAATGTGACAACTGCACCAGTCACTTTTCTATAACTATCGTCACTTAGAACAACGATTGATATAAATTCGAAAATATTTGTGAGAAGTTGGTGCGTTGCTGCAACTGATACCGAACATGGTTCCGCTGGCCTCATACTGTACAGTAGTTGAAAACAAAGTGAGGAGAGTATCAAAAGGTGTCTAAAATTTGATTTCATTTACTTACCCAACTCCAGTTGTAAAGATCCTGCTATTGAAAACTAGCTTCATGCTAATCCCATTCTGATTATCAAAAGATCTCAACTGCTTTCCTATTTGTGTATCCCACTCAGAGGTTACTACAAATATATTATTGGTTTTACTCTGAAAAAGATTTGAACAACCTAACGGCGAAAATGTTCCACCACTATGGCTGACAATGATAGTGATGGCATCGAAAAGATTCAAGGATTTTTCTGAAACGGGAAATCCAACGGTGGGTATATTTATTTCCTCTTGTCCGTAGAGACCTAAGAGCTTGTTACTGCTCATCGCAACAATGCGAAGTTTGGGAAAAGCTTTTTGTAAATCGGATGCAAACTGCTCAGCCAACCAGAGAGATACTTCGCACCCTGTCAGTAAAATATCTACCTTGTTTGCACAGGGTGCGAGTTCACCTGCAACATATTTCTCAAGTCTCTCTTTGATGCACCTCCCTAGATTCCACGCTGTCAGTCTATTTAAACTAAACATTGTTGATCCATCTCCAATGTTGAGCCAATCATCTTGAATAGCTCCACATATCATAGGAATATCCCGAATATCCTGTAGAATTGGATCTTCGCAATCATCCTTGAGAGGTGTGATCAGACGGTTTTTTGTAAGTTTTGTCATACGATGGTAAAGCATCTCTGACTGACTCAGATTCATACTCTCCTGAATCAAATATAGCTGTGCTTCGTTATTCATTACGGATTTGGCCGTGATGGAGCGATTCGGTGGAGATACTGCGGGAGTTTTATACTTTTTTGAACCCCAGTCGATCAGGCAAATTTCACCTCCAAGGTCGTCGAGATCGAGACGTAAGACATCGGTTTCTACATTCAAATGCGAACGATCTAGAGCACAGGTAGAATTCACACCTGGAAATTCGACGCCCATGCCAGCTTTCACTGCAGCTTGTTCAGAACCATAAAGAATCACATGTTTCTGCGGATAAAATGCAATTGAAATTGTTTGGCCTCTCGCTGCAAGACAAATTTGACGATTCGAATCTAGGGAAGACATAACACACAACCCAAAACTCCCTTTGGCGTGAGCCATGAATATCTTTACTGTTTGCAAAAGATCGTTGTCAAAGAATGCGTTAACGCAAGCAACAGCGAAGTTGTAAACTCCAGCACCCAGCTCCTCATTCCCAACATGTCTTCTGATAGAATCAAGCACAGATTGACACTCGCTTGAAGTCAACTTTCCAGCTGCCTTTCTTGCTAAACCCTCTCGCTTCACAGGGTCTTGACTGATTACATCTAGCGGGAATGGAAATTCATTTTGATACTCTCTCAATGCATCTTCAAAGACTCTTGCGAGCTTTTCATAAATTTGCCAAGAAGGCAATCGAATTTCATCTACATTTTCCTCAATTTTGCTAGTAGGAAACCCAAGACAAATAACATATCTAGCACTAAGAGCGAAACAACCTTTGGTTCGAATGATATCCACCATTCCAGCAATCGCAGCACTATCCACACCCGATGGCATTTTTGTCTCTGTCGCTATTTCGAGCCATTTTTGGACAGCTTCAAACTCACAAGAAGTTCCATTCAACTCATAGAATTCGAAATCACCATTGTGTGTGATAAAATTCTCAACGCGTGTCTTCATGGGAGATACAATATGCCTCTTAGCCGACGATCTTGAACGACGTAGAATGCTGGAGCTAAGTCCCATAATGGAGCGACCCATACTTTTGTCAACGTCATCCGTCGACACAAGCTCATCCATGTTGTAGACCCGTAGATATTGAGGTTTGCTCCATTGATGAGGATGGGTCCCATCAAACGTGGCCTTGGAAGTGGTAGCAAATCGGGTATGCCCCGCATAAAACTTGACACGATTCGCCACTTTATGACTCACAGCTTTGACAAATGGAACAATGGATCCATGCTCGATTTTGGAACGCAAGAGCTTACTCAAGTCTCCTCGTTTGCTCTTGACAACTCGAGTTCTAATCCCAATCATGTTATGAGCAGCATGACCGGAGCCGTCCTTTTCGCTAGTTTCTTTATCCTCAAATGTCACAACTCCACCTGTACGTAAAATGAATCGAATTAGAAATATATAAGTAAACAGCATCCGCCATTTTAATGGTATAAAAATGGATTGCATCCCCAATGAAGAAAACGTACCTGACTGTGCGCCTCTCATCATGGTCACTTGAATCATTTTTTCCAAAATATCGTATGCATACTTTCCACCTTTTTCAAACCAGGCACTGTGCAATAGGATCACTCCAAAATTACCACAGCAAAAGATAACAACGGATGATGATGACGACGACGAGATCATCATTGGGTCCTTGTTCACAATACCATCAAAACAAGAGGAAAAGAAACTGGCGCTTCCTGTTCTCAAGACGGCACTAGGCAGATGCAATTTTGGCAAACCAAACAGATCCGTAGCGATTGCATCAAATGCCGTAACATAAGCTGCAACGATGCACCAAATCCATGGCGACGACGAACTCGTAGGATTCGCATTTTCAAATTTTCGACGACGCAGATGCAAATGCACGGCAATGGCCAATAACACACTAAAGATCCAACCTAAAAGTCGGACAAGAGCAAGTTTCAAATTCAAAGCAGTCGTGCTGTTGCTGGTATCATTTGCATCGAGTAACGGAATAGAGACTTGGCGGTAAAGGAGTGCATCGATGATGAGATTCTTCAACTCATCTCTTGTGCAGGAGAAAACATCAAAAAGACCAAAGGCGAATGCGGTTGCAATATGAAATAGCTCGTGTGAAGCTCCAAAGAGTGCATACCAAGAGAGAGCAGTCAAGTATGACTTTATCGTTGCAATGTTCTTGGGGTGCATTACGAATGATTCCAATAATGAGGACTACTATTGAATGCGTTTAATTTATATATTTTTTATAGAGACGAAAAGTTAATTTTTGAAGTTTTCAGATGATGTCAAAGATTCTTGACTGTCACAAGAATACACACACTTTGAACTTTGAGCTGTAAGACGATTCATGGAGACTCCCATCACGTGTTCTTCATTTTTTAGTTACATACATTTTAGTGGTTGAAAAAGAATCTCTTTTGACTTCTTTCTCGGTGTCAGAAAGCAAAAGGGGTCCTTCAATTCACTTTCAATGAGATATGGGATGTACTTAGCGCGGGAAGGCAAGCGACATTTGGGCGGGATCGGTGGCTGTCGCTCACATGATACTCCGCTTACTGAAGAATAAAAAGTGGCGCGAATGAATAGGAGTGACGGACGAACCATGAAGAACAGGAT
>JAAMXU010001245.1:0-12060 GCA_019693545.1 Chaetoceros muelleri | reverse complement strand
AATACAAAAGACTCAGGGCAGACCATTCACATGATCCAACTGAAGACGCAATTGGTCCTGGTGGATATATTAACAATTGCACCAAAGAAGCACAACTTGCTAGAGGATTGCTTACTGAAATGATTCCAAGCAACGCTCGCACTACTTTACGAGCATCGGGAACAAAATTCACCTTGATCCTAGATGTCGATCCAGGAGATCATAAATTTGCATTGTATATCCGATGGGAAGGAACAGGAACGAAGACAATTGCGAAATACAGCGAAAGTCTTTTAGAGAAACTAGCCAGAAGATTGTTCGATGCAGATGATGGAGGTATTCTTGACGACGATGAGGTACAAGGCTGCACCGCTGTAGAAGTGGACGGTGTGACTTATGAAGCTCATCCCTTCTATAGGAATGAACATCCATGGCACGATTGGGTATACATTAAGTGGGATGGATACGATGATTTGTATCCCGCACGCATAGACATGTTTCTAGATCTGAGGAATGCAATCATATCCAACAAAGGCAATAGACCCCCTGAAGATGATGATTCCAATCAATCAGAACATGCACAGAACAGTTTTCGTCATGTCTTCCTTGAACAAAAATTGTATGCAGTTGTTTGGTCCACAAAAGCATTCCAGTTACCCAGACACAAGGTAACAGAACCACCACTTCCCCCTTCATCTTGCAGACAGGATTGATTTCGAACCACACAGACGAATCGTTCCGGTCAATTGTTTCGTGAAACCTTGTTTCGGCTTTCTCAACACGTGCGGACTGCACAAGAATGGATTCGATGGCACGGCCATTATTTTGAAGGACAGAAGCAAATGGGCAAATCATTTCATTTCCTAATCCACTAATAAATGCATCGAGAATATTGCATTCCTTTGTTGAGAAGAATGAAATAATATTTAGAATATTATCTGTTTGAATCTAGTTGAGAATTTTGATATGTGATGTTGTGTACACGTTTGAGGTTTCTTTCGTTTCTACACAAACGAAAGAAACTGTTTGGCATCTAACATAACCAATACCATATCATTATATACTCCCGACCATGAGTTCAGAATATAACCCATGAAGCGACTGTAATAACAATTATCGATGTATTACTGATCTATTAAAACCTACTAGACCGAGCCTTGTAGCCTTCTTTGATAGATATGTGAGATTTTGTAATCAGCCCCTTGGGTCACACCACCAGACAATGGCCTTCCATTTTCATCTGTCCAGTAAAAGCTGTTGGGGCCGCCAATGCCGTCGCTCATACTATCACGAGATATTTCTAACATAGTGCAACCACCTGGCAATATACTTCCATCTTTTTTCACGCCCAGAAATTGCAGCTGCGCCTTTCCATTTTGGTCCATTCTCCACTTGTACTGGTGATGCAACTTTTCTTTCCAATGTTCATAAAGAAAAACCACATCTCGCGTATCAGAGTTGCAGTTCATGTCATTTACACTCACCAATTCTGTATAAAGGATTGAAAGCATGTTATCGGCTATAGCAGACGTGAAATTCCAACTCACGTTGGAGGCGATGTAATAGACTGCAGTGGAGAAGTGCTTCTGAGCTTCTTCCACACTTATGTCCTCACTAGGACGTATGTTACAATCAAACGCTTTCTTATAGAAAGTGTTAATTGCTTGGTATGAATATGATGTGGTTGGACCAACACATACCCAATTAAGCAGGTCGAACGGTATGAATCCAAACATTGAAGCAAGCTGTATGAAGTTAATAGCTTGTTCATGACAAACACCTTGTCCTCCAATTTCTTGTATTCTGTTGTAGAAATGACGACCAATGGCTTCTACACCATCGGATCTCTTGCGTTTGTCAAGCAACTTGACGGCAGAATGTAAATGAAAACATTCCTCTGCGAGATCTCTCACAACTGTATCACATCTATCTTTGATACTATCCTTCACCTCGTCATCCATCAGGACTAGATCACTCCCTTCGGAGAATGATAAGTCCATACAAACCCCGCCATGGCTGGAATTGAATCTAGGAATGTCTGATGATCCATAACCAGATTCGCAACATGGCACATCATTCCTGCATTGGGCAGCAAAAATAAGTGCCGCATACATCCCGTATTTAAGGTAATCTTCGTGAAATTGATCCCAAGAAGGATATCCATCACTCAACAATTCATCCACGATGGAACTGAGGAGACAGGTTCCGTTCATTTCAAACGCTGCAAAACAGATGAAAGCAATGATGCAAAAACGATTCATTGCAAAATTTAAATGTCTGGCCTGTAATACATCGCAAAGGTATTTTACAGTGGACCAATGGCGCATTCTGTCATATCCAGGAAGGAGGGAGATGTACTTCCCTCAATACTGACGACTGTTCGGGTCACATTGTACCCTTTCTTCATAATCCTTCACTATGGACGGATCATCCCATAACTTGTTTGGATTTCGTTCCGAATCGACGTTTTCAATCTCCTTGAGGAGGGGTTTGATAAGCCACCATGACTCAGGGAGTTTCAATCCGTTGTCGTTCGAAACGGCATCTTTTACCAAGTTGTTAGTTTTGAGATATTTTTTAACAAAACTACCCATAACTTTCCTAGAGTATAATACCATAGAAAAGGATAGTGGATTGCTGACGTCAAGCTTAAACAGATTCATTGCCTTTTTTACGCTAGGCAAAGCAGCTAATTCGTAACCTATGACACATTGGCAATTGATTGCCAATGTTTCATTCATTCCTGCCACACCGTCCTTGTTTGTGTCCACATGCAAGGGAACAAAATTCGTAAAGACGAAATGAATCCCTTCTGCATGAAAGTACCTCTCATCGTCAGCGTGAGACATACTTCCGAGAGTCGCGAGGAAACAAAGAGCAAACTCCGTCCTCATTTGCAAAATTCCTCGATCGGAATGATAAAAAGGATACGGTTGATTGCCATAAGGTGAAAACATGCCAATCATATGACATACCAAATCGATGATCTTATCCTTTTCGTTCTGGTGTAGAGTAGATATCCCTCCATCAGATACGAATGGACGAATGGATCCCAATATGTTCACCCTATTATTCTTGTACTCGTTGCAGTTCGTCAGAGTCCATCCTGTCGCCAAGTACGGAATCGGTCTGCCCGATGTCGTACTTGGATCCATTGCATTGGATACATATGGAATCAGGCTACAAAGGATAGGTTCCTCCCATGGAGTCTTGTCTCGGTATTTGACTTCAATACCAAGCTCTCTATCCGAGAAATTGCGCCCAGATGGTAGGTACACAATGTCCTGAATGTGTACCGTCGCTTTTTTGAAATAAACCTCTTGCGATGTGTTCGTGTGCAAGCTGCCATGAACCCATTTGTGGAGGTTGGGAATGCAATAGTACATATAGCTGCAATTGAGAGGCCTTGGGATAAGAATAATCTTTTTGATGCTCAAAAAGCTTACGAAATCCTTATCCTTGCATATTACCTGCTCTGCTTCCTTGAACCTTTCTGGGGGGAACAGAGCATCGGACGATCCACTTGATGTTATTGCAACAAGTAGATACGTCTCGGCGGGGATGCATCTTATCTCTGGCATGTAATTCATGAATTTTTCCATGAATTATACCTTTCTTGTAACACCGGTAACGGTGTATTGTTGCGGCCTTCTTTGGATTGACAAAGAGTCCGTTCTGTGTATTCTTCGGGTGTCATTGCATACTTCAGATTGGTAGACTGGTACAGACGTGCCTGCCCGTCATACAAATCTGGTTTGTCTTTTGATGGAGCCATCACCTTTCCTCGGTAAACAAAATAATTCTTTGGACGTTTTGGGGATGGCTCTACCACTTTCTCATCTTTGTCGCCATCCTTTCTCTTTCCTTCCATTGCGGCAGGTAGCAATGGTGAACCACTACTTCTGCTTGTTTCCATTTTCTTCCGGGATGGAGAACTCATTGCATCTTTTGATTGTGCAATAACTTCATTCCTTCCCGCAGGCAACATTTGGGATGTATATTCTACTCGGTTGCAATCAATTTTGAAAAAAGGAACTTTCGGGCATCTTGGGATATGATCACTATCCTTCCTTTTTTCGGAATCTACAAATGGAGGGTTGTTGCAATTTCTTTGAAGAGATTTTGCAGCTTGGAGACGAGCCATTGTAGATTGGGATGGCATCTTCTTTCCTGCATCCGTTGATGATTTCTTCCTCTTGCTACTAGGCGGAGTAGAGGAATCAACCTTAGTAGAATCTTCAGGCATGCTAGGGGAGTTATCGTTAGGCTGTGGCTCGCTATTGGCCAACCTGGTTTCAGCACCGGCTTCAGCCGATGCAAAACCAGATGGCCCGGCAGCTGACATGACACTAATGATAAGAGTCATAAGTTCATTTACTTGTTCTCCAAAAATAGGAGCAGCACGAGACAGGTCACTCATGGCTTGCACAAGAAACCCATTTGCGTCCTTGGGACGATCTGGGAGTTGGAGGATGGGACCGACGGACACTGCCTTTGATTGAGGATCTTTTGCCATGTTGGAAAAAATCGCAGCAACCTTGGGCAGGATGGATGCGCATCTGGGATTAATCCGAGATGCATCGATGATTAGTTTCGTTGCATTGGTGAAACAATCCAAAGGAGACATGGTTGGTGTTGATGTAGACGACATGGTGGAAACAGCAGATGTTTGCTTCTTTGTACTTATTCTTTTTTTGATTCTTCAATCGATTTCGGCGATGTCGACAGATTGTTCCATACGGAGGAGCGACCGTATTATTTCAAACTACTGTGTTCGTGTACCGGGAGGTATTGAGTAGTACATACTGTATGGGCACGTATATACAGTAAGTGAATTGGATCTTCAAGGGGTCTATTCATTTGTAGTTGTGTAGCGATTGTATGTAATGTACTGCAGGATATTACCTGCAGGACATATCGTTACTTCAACATTTGCTGTATGATGATACCACCTGCGCATACTGCGCTTCTATTTTGTTTTGTTCTTGGATACATTGTACGTAGGCTGCAGTAGCTTCTTTAATTTTTTTACTGGTTGGTACGAAATTTACATTCGTGAGCAATTGTACCATTACTTTGTAACATTACATTAAGAGATAAAATTAAATTTATTCAGTTCAGTCTTAATTTACTAATTTTAGCTATTTATGTTACACACTAAAATATTCTTATTGCAGAGATTCGGAGGAACGAAAGGAATGGGAGGAGTGAGCCCGGGTTCACGGTCACCTTTCGGTGTAGAACCGCGGCCGGAAGATTTCTTCTTCTGGGAGCTCATCTTAATATTCTTTAATTTGATCTTTGTCAATTGGTTTTCTTTGAAAACTCATGGTCTCGCCGTGAGTTTTTTACCATTACTTTGAACCTGCTTTGGGCTCCCTGTTAATTTGCACAACAGCTTTCGGGCGTAACAGTAATATTACTGTGCCACGGTCGACTCTCGGTTGTGGAAAAGGGAAAGAGTAAATGGTATAGAAAGAAAGATAATTGAATAGATAATTCAATTAAAAGAGAAATTATAATACTTAGAGTGTTGCTGTATTTTAAAAAAAGATTAGGTACGTGATGTCTAACGGACGATCACCGTAGCTAATAAAAAAAAGATACTAATATTGATTACTGTACTACGTACAATAGCGTGTGACGAGTAAACCGGCAGGTTAACCGCTAAAAAATAGGTTAAAACTATTCACACATATTATTGCCGTAGAGCATCTATCTCACTGTTTCTGGCTCTGACACATGCTCAAAAGGATTCCTATTCTCCACAAGATTCCTCCTCATGTGTGACTCTTCATATCCATATGCACTGCAAAGGAAGAAGCATCAACAAATGACTTCATCTTTCCAATATCAACACACCCGAGGATCAACTTGTCATCCAGCGTACCCCGTAGATACTGTAGGAGCCTCTTAAGTTTCTTCCAGTCATCCATGTCCGGTTTTGACACCCTGGTTGTCAAAAAAGTGACTGTGTTTTGGATGTCCAGTCAGCTCCACTTACATATATATAGTACTATCCTGCGAAAAACCTCGGTCTTGTTCTTTTCTTAAGACAGGCATCATCCCTCACTGTGAACAAGTGTTGTGTAGCAGGGGTAGATGCATTTCTCACTATATCCTCTGGAAAGTCCTGAATGGCATATTTGACATATCTTTTTCATGACTATGCTGACCGTATGGTTGTCGTGTAGCTCTGTCTTTCATGATTGGCATCATGAGGGATACAAGGGGTCTAATTATACCTTTTCCAGTTTGGGTGGATTGTGGGATTGTATCTTTGGGACAAGAAAGGGAGGAAGGTTCAAGGCTAACCATGGTAAGGCTGCCACGAGGGAGGATGTGAATGGAACATTTGGTGTTGGCAAGGGATCGTCTGCTACTACTACTACTGCTGCTACGATGCACTGGTCCAATGGGTTTCATCCATTGTCTCCCTTGGTGGTGTTGACTCTTTTGGTAGGTTGGAAATTGAAGAATTCCATGTAGTAAAACTTTAAAAATTTTGAACAACATTTTGCAGCATGATAAAAATATACTACAATACACTTGCAATATTATTATTATAATAATAATATACTACTACTGTACGAGTACTTTTTAGTACTTTTGCATTCGTGACAATTGTCGTTATTCAGTCCACTTCAACCAAACCATTCAATGCCTTTCTCCTTCATTTGTTGAATCAGTTGGTCTCGTTTGACCTTGGTGACATTGCAATACAATGGATCTAATACAGTTTTATGATGCTCTTCCATATCATACTCATCAATAATGCGATGTTGAACAATCTTATTCATCATACATGCTGCCGGTGGTACCAAATCATCTGTCCTTGCATCACCCAATCGTGTCCTCTTTTTCACCTCATCGGATTGATACCGAAACACTTTTACCTTGGCCGTGACGGGTCGTTGTGGATCCACACCACACCTTTCTGCCAACATTCCCACCGCAACATCTTCAAAGGGCATGAAACGTATATTGGATATATGTCCTCTACCCGCTGCACATTGTAGAAAATGGAGAGAAATGCCAAATCCTGCTCCTTGACAATATCGTGGAAACCATGGTTCGGGATATGTTTCATTCGTAATGGGCCACTTGTAATCACTTTCTCTATGAACTTTTGGATATTTGAATTGACATTGTCCAAAGTAATCATGTCGTACATCAACCACAGGAAGAGAAGAAGAAGAAGAAGAAGAAGCACTATTTTGTTGTGGAGAGGATTCTTGCAATTCTTGAACCAGTGCATGTAAATTCAAATAGGAATCATCATCGGTTTTAAACAAGTGTGTCACGGGAACATGATATTCTTGTACAATGGCATATATAATTTGAAAGAACGAATATGTTTTCAAAGTTAAAACAGATTGTTCTCCATTGTAAACTTCCTCCTGATCAATCCAAAGAATGTCTTGATGAGTATAATATTCATCTTGTACATGTTCCCACGGTCCAGCAAGTAGAAAATAAACCAATGGGGTACCAGTGTTACCAGTACCACTAGTAGCACTACTAGTAGTAGTATAGGATCGTTGTGCCCACGTATTTCGAATCGATTGTCGTCTTTGTTTGGACAAATCACCCATGGCACTCGATAAGACACCAGTAATAATTTGTGGAGCATTGTTGTGATTGTTGTCATGATCTTTATTATAGCCTTCTTGGACCATTTCCTTCCACCGCAAAGACCATGACAAAAAAGAAGAAGCAGGTACTCGAAAGGAAATGGTTCGACAAGAGACCAAGACCGTTCCAATAAAATCTTGAAACGGCAATGATAATAGTGTTGGTGTTGTTGTTGTTGTTGTTGTTGTTGTTGTTGTTGTTGTTGTTGTTGATGATGATTTGTCTTGACTATTATTGAAATCATCACTGGCATTGGTACTTATAGTAGTATTGTTGAAAGTAGCAATCGAAATGGTATAATAAGATGAAGTCGTGGTTGTTGATGAAATTCTTGTACCTTGAGCAAGATGATGATCCTCCTTTTGAAACTGCTGCAATCGACTGCTACTCCTCGTCCTCCTCCTTCTGTTCTGATTGGCATTACAATTGGCAAAAGATCCCGTCACATGATGCAACTGGTCACCTAAAGTAGTGTTGGTGACTGTAGTAGCACTACCAGTAGTAGTACTAGTAGTAACAGTAGTAGTAGCAACAGCAGTAGTAGTATTTGCAGTAGTGGTAACAAATAACACAAGATTGAAATCCAACAATGAATATTGGAAAAGAGTAAGATAAGCACATGCCACAATGGGCAAAAAGTAGTAAATGTAATAATTGTTGGATATTGGATGTTGCATCTTTGTCAGATCAGCTCAATGTTTTCTTTCAAATAATACTTGTTAGTTAGGTCCTCGTCGGTGCTAAGTAATAGATAGATAGTAATGGTAATATAAATATTACTGTAACTAACCAACCATCATCTATCTATCTATCTATCCATCTATCTATCTATCTATCTATCTATACCTACCATCCATTCATCCATTCATCTATTTATGCATGATATATATTGATATTGGAGTAAGTTCGTTGGTCCGTTTTTAGTTTTTAGAGAAATACCGTACTACTATTTTAGAGTCTGCCGAAATGTTAGCAAAACCAGTAACGGTTAAGGCCTTTTCTCCTCATTGTACTTAGACTTTTTTGGAAAACGAAGCCAGACCACCCTACCAAAAAAGAAGGATGCGCGCCTTACCCTATCCTTCGGGTACCGGGCGGGGAGAGTGGGTAGAGTGTGCGGGGCCCCAACCCCACACACTCTAACCACTCTCCTGCCCTGGTCGAGTGCGTGTCCCCGGTAGGGAATCGAACCAGACTCTACGGTGATACGGGATTTTTTTAATATCTAAACTATAATTTATTGTGTGCGCGATTGGACGCGATCAAAAATAGCCACACTGGGGCTTAAATACTGACTCAACGGTTTAACGTGTTTGCTAACAAATCGGTTTTATCTTTTGGAAAAAGATTTGACAGGGACCGGGTACTACAACACCACTACTATCAGGTACAATGTACTGTACTGCAGAAAAGACCGTTACATCCGCAGAGAGCTGTGCAGACGTATACTCTGTACAGTAACAGTAAGTAGAGTGAATCTTTCTCTGTCTCTCTCTCTCTCTCACTTACACACCCACACACTCAGCACTCTCTCTCACTCTCTTATATATTATTACAATCAGTAATTAATTAATTAATTAATTAATTAATTAATTACACTCAGACAAACAGAGACTGAGAGACAGAGAATCAGATAGATCAAAGATGTACTACAATATAAGATTCCCTCTCTGGCAAGGAGTGACAGCCACACGTCGTCCACATTACAAAAAATGTCATCCCAGCATGATTCGTATTAGTAGTAGTAGTAGTAGTAGTATTGGTAATAGAAGTAGTATTGGTAATAGAAGTAGTAGCAATAGGAGTAGTGATGGTAATAGAAATGTGTGTACTCGAAGGAGTGCGATGGTGTGGAAAGGTACTACTACTGCTATTACTACTACTGCTACTACTACAAGAAGACATTATACAAATAATCGTATCATGATGAGTTGTTATGCTGCAAGATGGTGTGATGGTAATTTTAAAATTTGTCAACATTTTGGTGAGAGAAGGATGGGCAGGAGCAGTGGCAGTGTTACTACGAGTAGTGGTAATTACAACAGAAGTAGTAGTACAGTCGTTGCCCATTGCTGCTACTGCTCCTGCTGCTGCTGTAGAGTTCGGACCATGACTTCTTGGACCAAGAATGCGGTGACTGCTACGGATGCCAGTGACAGTCATAATACGATTGCTGGTACAGATAGCAATGCTACTACCATTACGAATAATAGGAGTGAGGATGCAGCTAATGTTAATACTGCTGATTTTATACATATGCCACCCATACCCATACTACCGACTGACATGGGGACGACGGATTATGATGATGTGGACATGGGGAGGGACTACACTAGTAATAATGGCAATGGTAATGACCAAAATGATGATGATGATGATGAATACGGATCAAACAATCGATTGGTATGGTTGCAAGAACAAATGCAAAAACAACAGCAGCAGCAACAGTCAACGTCACCATCCTTGGCAGAAATCAATCAACAAACCAAAGACATTCTTTCCTTGCCTATTGGATCCTTTACATGCAATAGCATGGAACAATGTCTAAGACTCATGGAATATTATACACGACAATCCAATGCTACACGTATGGATGCTACTACTACTACTACTTCTACTGTACAAGAAAACATCATGCATCACAATGCCAATCAAATGACACACATTCTGAAACGAATCATTGAAGAAAATATGAGTGGGAATACATCTGTATACTTTCATCCAGCCATGGCTGAAACAGTTTGTTTGTATTGGAGACAAGTGTCACCCTTGCATTGTCCTGCCAAGACATTGGAGATTCTACAACATGTTAGGGATATAGTAGAAGATGTAGATATTCCCTACAATAATATTATATCGATATTGGTCAAATGTCGGAATCGTCATGCTGCCCTGGCAGTGGAGGGTATATTATATAAAATGATTGAATTGGAATTGCAACTACAGGGAGAGGAAGAAGAGATAGAACAGCAGCAAAAGTACCAACAGCAACAGTACCAACACATTCTTCACCACAAGAATCATGCAGATATTGTTACATATAACTCTGCCATTTCAAGTTGGATGCATATTGCCAAGAATGAAAAAGATGCTGGACAAAGGGCGGTGGCAATTTTGAATCGTCTTGGGGGGGACAATCGAAAAAGTGTAAGGCCCAATGTTCTATCTTATAGTATGGCGATTACTGCGTTGCTTCGAGCGGAGGGGAGTCGAGCAGCTTTGCAGGCAGAAGATTTGTTGCAAGATTATTTGTATTTGCATGGATGTGAGAATGATTGGATCCCCAGTCATGATGGTGGTGGTGGTGGTGAGAATCCTGAGAAGGATGGGATTGCACTGCAATCACATATACAGAGAATGTTTGACAATGTATTGGAAGCACTTTGTCAACGTGCCGAGGTGGACAAGGAAGCAGTGGAACGTGCAGTCCGTATGTTGAGGTATATGGAATCCGTAGGACGACAAGACTTGAGTAGAGAGATGGTTGTTGATTCCAACACTTACAATATGGTACTTGGTGCCCTAGCGAAGCAACCAAGTCCATCTTCCATATCTACCATGCAGGATATCGTGTCGGATATGGACCAAAGTTATCAATCTGGTAGGAACGACAAAGCTATTGTGAATACACAAACGTATAATGCTCTTCTCAAGGCGTATGTTAAGATAGGCGATGAACAATCTGCACAGGCTACATTGTATAAGATGCTTCGTGAATACGATGCAGGGAATGATCACGTGAGACCAGATTCTGTATCTTGGAATCTTGTGATTGAAGCACATGCCGAGAGTACTCATGAAAAGGCAGCTCATAATATATCCATAGTTCTTGATAAGATGCATGACTTTGGGAAAATACACCCAGATGTTCAACCGGATAAGATTACAATGTCATCCGTTTTGAAGACATTGGTCAGAAAGGCCTCAAAGGGTAGTAAGCATGCTGGGAAGCAAGCAGTTCAAATCCTGGACCGCATGATTGATGCGCATCAAAAAGGAAATAGGCTTATGAAACCTGATAGAATAATATTTTCATCGGTCATAAATTGTATAGCAAAGTGCGGCGGGAAAGATTCTGGCTCGGAGGCATTGGAGATTTTAAATCGAATGCAAAATATGTACAAAGAAGGGGATTTGGATTTGAGGCCAGATACAGTGGCAATTAATACCACTTTATCAGCGTTGGCCAACACAGAGACAAGAGAATCAGCACGTCAATCTGAACATTTGTTAGAGGCCATGATCACAGGTAATGATCCAGTCATGGCTCCAAATGTCAAAAGCTACACATTGGTGATCTCTGCTTGGGCTAAAAGCGGCGCAAAGGAGTCTATGGAAAAGATTGAGAAGCTACTTTTGGATATGGAGAAGGTAGATGACGAAGCCAAACCAAATACAGTCACGTATTCTACAGTATTGAATGCGTTTGCCAAGAGTGTAGATCCT
>JAAMXU010001237.1:0-21280 GCA_019693545.1 Chaetoceros muelleri | reverse complement strand
GGTTGTTTGTTACCAGGGCCATTTCAGGTAGCTCTAATAGGGACTGATGTTCGTGCATTGAGAAAGCTTGTTTTTGTTGTTTTGGATTCTGCTGCTGAAGCCATGGCCCAACATACGGTGCAACATTTGACATGGAATGGCGCATTATTTGGTGGGGTACCTATCACGGGTTGTTATTGGTAGTTTGGATGAGAGATAATGCTACCACCACAATGCAGGAGCTCTGCTGCATGCCTTTGGTAGAACTAAGTAGGTACTGTCAGAATAAATGTGGATGATCATATCACTGGTGCAAAAACAGGGAAAAACAAGGAGGTGCATTGCTGTATAGGTACGAATCTAGAAGATGTTTTGTTTTATCCATCATTGCTTCGGATGTAGGCACTGCTTGTTTTGTTGCAATGTCATTTAGAGCTGGGAGTAGTATGGTTGGTCAATTGCTCTTGTATAATACAAGAGAGACCAAGCAGTGACTATTTGAACATATTTAGTCTCCTCTTTTGGAGGGAGAGAACAAGAGGCAGCTTTGGTGGTGGCTTGTTGTTCATTTTTGTGTTGCTCAAGCAGATGCTCTGCATAGCTAAGCTATGATTTCTTCCAAACCAAAGGACAACCAGCAATGTTTATGATGTCTTCTGATTGATATTTTGCAGAAGAAACAAGATGGTCTGGGTCATAACCATAGAGACCGCAAACATTGGCATCACTGTACCCTACAATATATAAGGAATGAAACTTGGACACTACTAGCTATAGTACCCCCTTGATTTATTGCTGTACCCTGCTAGTAGCTATAGATAGTGTACAATCATCTTGACTGCAATACTACCCATGCGGCTTCTTTGTTGGGGAATGGGTAAAGCGGGCTACTTGGCTAACGGTAAAGGTAATGTCAGGACAAGTCTTGGTAACAAAGTACTAGAGCAACATTCCAGCAACACTGAGATAACTCCAAGACTCGACCAATGGTTAACAATTGTTGTGATCCAGCATCATACCAGCCAAGAGGTTCATATTTGGCTGGAAGCTTATTGGGGTTGGCTTGTCCCTCCTCAAGACCTGTAGTGGATAGAATCTTTTTGATTAGGCCTTCTTGAGATAGGTGAATGCTTCCATCATTATCAGAGGAGTATTCAATTCCTAGAAATTCAGAAAAGGTACCCTCCTTAGTAGTAGTTAGCTTGAAGCCTTTACCACAAAGCTGCTCACTGAGGAGGAGTTCATCATTCCTCAGCAGCTCCAGTCTTTGCACTGATGCCGCAAAACATCCACATCATGTATAATAACGAAAATAAAGAGATCCCAAGTCCCAAGATCACAGGAACAAAAGGGAACTGATCACCCACGGCAGGGATCGAACCTGCGACCACACGATTAAGAGTCGTGCGCTCTGCCGACTGAGCTACGTAGGCTGCTGTTGTGATGCTGCCGCCTTTTCATACATAGTTTCCCTTTAATTTTTTTTTAATAAAAAAAACTTGTCAGTAACTCTACTAGTATTCGTACGTAGCTTAGTGCCGTCACAACCGCTACTGTACCCACGGTTGTTATTTAGGTCTCTCAACACCAACCACACATCACACAATATACAAAATAGGGTAATCATTCTTATCTCTTCCTCATTCATACCATACATAGATAGGGTGACCAAAATCCATTCTTTTCTAATTCAGCGACCAAAACTGCAAAGACAACAATGGCGAAAGAAGCATCCAAAGATAGCAAAGATGATCGTTATGACGAACTTTTGAGGCAAATGGAGACAGAGAAGAAAAAATGGGACCAGGAAGATGAAGACGAACAAGACGAAACAGATGCGCTATTATCAAAAGCGATTGAATTGGCTCTGGCTCAGGGAAAGGGGTGGAAACCCGGAGAAAAAGAAGCTTACTTGGAGAAAATGATGGATGACGATTATATTCACCCGATGTTTGCAATGAATCAAGAAGAGTTGGAAAAGAGCGGAATGGCAGAGGCTTTTTCGAGTCTCTTGTACGACGATCCACCCGCAAGAACTATGGTAGAAGCAAAAGCCAAGGGGAACGAGGCTTTTCAAAATGGTAAAAAGAATATGGCTAAAAACGTTCAGTATTATCGTGACGCAATCAACCATTATTACGAGTCTTTTCATTGGGCTCAAAAGGTAACGCCCGATTTACCGTCTGTCGATAGTGAAGGCAAGCCGCTAGAGGATATACCTGTCTATACAGAACATGAACTAGATACGTTCAAGTCTACAGTTCTAGCCAATGCAGCAATGGCACATATGCAGATAAAAAATTGGGGATATGTGAGAGATGACTCCAGGAGATCACTCAACTTTAATCCAAATAATATCAAATCATGGTATCGTCTTGCGAAGGCTCATCAAATGTTACAAAATTGGGAAGAGGCCGGCGATGCCATTGACTCTGGATTGAATTGTGATAAAGATAACAAGGAACTGAAATTGTTAAAGCAGCAGCTTGAGAAAAAGGTTAGCAGGGCAAGAATGGAGCGCCAAAAAAGAGAAAAATCAAGGGCGCACCGTGTATCACAGGTCAAATCTGTTTGGAAACATTGCAAAGAAGCTGGTATCACTCTAGGTCGTGTGCCATTGGTATCCACTGTGAATGATGATGAAGATGTAGAAGATGAAGTGAACAGTGATGAAGCACGGTGGCATCATCATTTTCCTCATACGGGGAAGCTACCTAAGCAACGCGATGGTGGAAGTAGAGAGTGGAGTTGGCCTACTATGTTCGTTTACCCTTCCCACAATCAATCAGACTTTATTGCAGAATTTTGTGAATCGGATATGATTGCTTTAAGAATGGCTGAGGTATTTCCGGAGCTCGAGCAAGGTACTACTGAAACTGTCATGCCATGGGATTATAAGAATGAATTTGTTTGTAGCAACCTCGCAGTGTACTTTGAAGTACATTGCACAGAAAGTGACGACGATGTTGTGCATCCAGAAAGCGTAGAAAAGCTCAAAGATCAAGGAGCCGCTATGCGTTTCTATGAGAGTTCTCGTGCTTTGAAGGGCGACGAAGGGCCGGAAATGGCCAGCGTAGCGAGATGTCTTGAGCGAAAGCACCTGCATAAACAGAGAAAAGCATGGATAAAAAAGCATAAGAGTTTATGGGCAAAGCCTGATCCATGCCCTGTTGTAAGAGTTCATCCAGCGTGTACTCTTATTGATATTTTGAAAGATGAAAGAATGGTTGTACCAAATTTTCTTGTAACTTTTATTCTATTTCCAGAGAATCACCCAGCCCATGAAGCATTTTTAAAGGAACACAAATGTCTAGGTCTCTTGGAAGCTAAGTAAAGAATCAAGAGCATTGATTCATGTATCTTGAGATGTGCTGCCCTTTGATGAAAAATTATTTATTTTATATATTCTATAGGATTATTAGTCGCTCTTTGATGACGTGAAATGAAACTGTCTCTAACCTTGGCCCTCTTCAAATAAAGGTCGTTTGAATTTTT
This sequence comes from Chaetoceros muelleri, assembly GCA_019693545.1. NCBI lineage: Eukaryota > Bacillariophyta > Thalassiosirophyceae > Chaetocerotales > Chaetocerotaceae > Chaetoceros > Chaetoceros muelleri. The sequence goes on along the minus strand of JAAMXU010001237.1, from coordinate 17,806 downwards.
GTATGCTGGATCTCCTCCGCTTGTTTTTCTCGGCAAACTTTCGTTGAATGTAACCGGCCTTCTTAATCTCACCTATACTCATTTGCTTCATGATCGATTGTCTTTCATCTGCCGTCAAATGTACAAAGGGATCGTCTTTGCCACCCCATGCAGATTCATCATCTTTGCTACCATCACCGTAATCTCCAAGTCTCAAGGCCGTCAATTTGGACACTTTGTCATCGTATACTATACGCAACAGAATCTGATATTCTTCTTCTGTCAGCTTACCCAGTGGACCCTCTTCCATACCAAGACGATTACCAGCACTGGAATCATCCAGTTCTGTACCTTTATGGCCTTGAAGGGTGAATAGTTTTTTCCTTAATTTCAAGGGCGTACCAAATTTATTGAGCCAAGCGAGAGTTGTTTGAATGATGTGTTTCTACTGGCAATTATGGCAATAAGTAAGAGATATAGAATATGGGTAATTGGTTAGTAGATCATGGATCATTGACACCTACAGCAGTGACAAACACATGAATCATTTTCTATATTTCATTCATGGGGGCAGTGCGAATCCTGCAATGGTATGATCAACAGAGCTCTAACTAGAACTACATAGCTACATACATCGTCGTGGCTACTACCATCCCTTTGTGGCATCTTTCATCTACGTTCATCATGTTGTAACATATGATCATTCAACGTACCTTTTGCCTCCTAGATTCAATCCATTCCTCATTTTTGGTATAAACTTGAAGGTCATTTGCATTTCCAGCGGTCATGGATATACAAATATCGCTATCAAGATAGATGAATTGCAAATTCATTGTCAAACCATCCTTTTTTTCAACTGTGGTGCCGGATATGTCTCTCCCACAGAAAGAAATTATCTTTCTGGATGGAATCAATTGTAGATTTGTCCTGCTCAACTAAGACAGACAAAGGGATGGAAACGAGAAAGAAGATAGAAACACAACACAGCAAAACAAAAGCATGGAGTGAGCGACTTGTAGATTTGAAAAAATCTAATGTCAAAAACAAGGTTGCAATACATGTGTGTCAGTACAAGTACCTGTACATACTAAAACTAACTTACCCCCACAATGTCATAAAATCGTTGGACTGTCCATAAACCTCGAAATAATGATACACAATCCACCATGAATGGATCTTCGTCTTGATCCAAATCTTCTAGATGGATACTTCTCGTGACGGTATGCAATGGATTTTCCAATGTTCCTTGACTCGCAGTAGAAAGTTTCCAACCACTTTGAATGGTATCTCCACCAAACCTTTTCTTTTTGTCATTGTCGTTATTGTTGTCATTGTCGATGTCGTTCTTATCCTTCTTCTTCTGCAAGACATCCTTCTCTTCCGAATCAGCATTGGCAAACAATGTTTGTTTCTTCCTCGAATAGACAAAACGAGCATCGTCCAATATCTCCACGGCATTCTCCGTTACAAATGCAAGTTCCCATGTCCCTTCCAGTAAATTACTATCCGTAGTAGTTGCGACAGGATTGGCACTGATCAGTGCAGCCAACTTTTCTTCTATTTTCAATCGTTGCTGGATGGAATGTTTGGAACGTCCTTTGGCATTCCTTCTACTCCAACTACTACTAGACGATGATGATATCAGAAGCGATAGCAATTCTTGTTTGAACTGACGCACCGATTTTTGAACAAGATTCAATTTCAATTTGTTCACATCGTACGTGTAACCCTTTTTCCCACCAATGCCCACAACTTCATCCTGAGCGACTTGCAAGTATGGCCTATTGTTAACATTGTTTGTACTTTTGTTATTGTTGCTGCTGCGGCTATTGCCTTGATTGTTGTCCTTGTCAAGAAATAATAATGATGCAGGGTCATTGTCATTACTAGAACCCCCCTCTTTCACAAACTCAATCGGGACGCTGTCATTTCGATACTCGTCATCGTCCGAAGAGGCAGCAGCAACCTCCATGGTTGGACTCATGAAAGAACCCTCCATTGGAAAAAGAATCGATCCATGGTACGTTTTCTTCCAATGACTTGTACGTTTACTACTACTAGTAGTACTAGTACTAGTAGATGTCACGCCAAAAGCATCAACAGCTGTGCAAAGATTCCAGTGTACAAAAAGCAGAAACGATCGCCACCACATACCATGAATAGTATACAATTAAAATGCATGTATGATGTTTGTATATTTCTGGTGGGTGATAGGTAAAAATTCAATTTCTATCACTCTCTGGTAGCACTTTTACTTCTCTCTACTCTCTCTATATAAACCAAAAACACGAAAAAGACAAAAAAAAGATACAGTGTGCACAACACTACCACTACTACTAGAGAGCTACATACATTGTACTACCCTGGTAGTACTATTCTCTACTACTATGTAGAGAGAGAGCTCTCTCTCTCTAGAGCTCCTCTCTCAGGGTACCGGTAGAGTAATTAAGAGAGAGAGAGTACCAGAGAGAGGTAGAGAGTAACCGTAGTAAAACAACGAAAAAAACTCATAAATGTTCATACTATTACTATTACTATTCATCAACATCATGGCATTGCGGAAACGACGTCGATTCTGTCCTCCTTCAACTCTCTCATGGCCGGGCAAAGCAGTAACCACTGCTACAAATACTACTACAACTACTAATACTACTACAAGGACATGCAATAAATTCAAAACGAATCACAATCATTCGGATACAAAGTCTCGCGGTTCTTCTTCTTTGTTCAAGAAGAACAAGCGTCCTCCCAACTTGTCATCCTCTTCTATGTTTCCTCCTTTACTGCTATGGACAGATCGGTAAGCTCCACAAAAGATAAATGTATTGAAGCAATGGATATAGGATTTTTTTGGAAATAATCATGATCGTCCTATGGTCAAGAATGCTGATTTTGGATTTGAAATATGTGCAGTTTGGAGACATAGAATGCATTACATTATATATCTACACCGGTGGGAATGAATGTTGAGGGTTGGACATGAAATAAGGTGTCAATAGTATGTGAGTTAGGTCACATAAGATTAGGTGGATAATGTTCACGCCACAATATACATGACGACAAAAGTAACAAGTGCTTCCTAGACAACATTCACACAACAATATGCACTATGATCAATTCAACAAAGTGTGACTGCTTTGTAATGTTATTTATAGCATGCAGGATATCTGTTCTCACCTACATCAATTGTTCTTTGTCCCTTCTTATTATCTCTCTCCAATTTCAGATTTTGTCCTTTGTTAGAAAGTTAGGTATCCTTTCAATGAGCACAAGGAATCATGACAGATAGCTTTGCTCAGCCACTTGTTATCCTTTCGCCTGTGCAATTGTCTTGCCTAAGCCATAGACTTTGTATTCACGATGAATTTTGGCATAACAGGTACTTCAAAATGCCACAGTTGCAGATCATAGCAGTGATAGCAATTTACCTGTTGTTCCTTCATTGCTTTTTGACAAGGTACCATGCCCAAATCTTTTTCAGGAAAGATATCTATGGCAAAGAATAAATCTGCTGGGAAACAAATGTCAGTGCCCCCACCCTCTTGGGTGACCCAATTTTTGCTTCATCTTCTGATAAAGATGAAGCAAATCCAGAAAACTTAGCCTACTGGACAGCCTTTGATCTACCTGACTATTTGGAAGAAATATATCCAGATGGTTATGAGTTTATGTCCAATGTTCTGAGGAAAATAATAACTTTTCATATGTTAGATTGTGATGAGTCATATAAGAAGAAAAAATTGTTTGGAGGTTTGCAAGATATATAATGAACTAGATATATATATATATACCAGTGATGTATTATTGGAAGCTGCCTCGCAACAATCAACACGCCACAATAAACGTGATAAAACTTTGTCAGAGACAAAGAAGAAGAAGATACCAGCTGAGAAAGTATCCTCAAAGAAATCCAAAGAGGTGGTGGGTGATTGATATGTTGGCAAATGTGGTATCTATGGCTTCATGCAAATCCGGAACAGTGAATTTTCCAAAGTCTGTGAGGTAGTAATAATTAAACACTTTCCACCAACGAAGATGAAATAGTTCAGGTTCCACTGTCTGTGATGTACTAAGAAGTGCCATCATGTGCTGGCATGGTGCCAGATATTGATAACAATATGAACATGAGCACGTCAGGAATTCATTGTTGTCAATGCGCAGTTTTCTTACATGGTAGTACCCACTCATGGGTCCCGTGGAAGGTTTATATAAACCATTCTTCATGATTTGACTAACAGCTTTCTTACTTGTCACAGCATACCAACAATTCTGTGACTGTCTGGTTACCCAATATTCATCATGACGATCATGATTTTTCACAGCCAGCCCTTCTTGATATGTTGTCATGGTTTCTTTTGTCAGTGGTGATGATGACCAGCAGTTATGATGATGAATCCCCTTGGCTAGTTGAATATCTCTCCTGTGAGAATGTGCATTAACCTGTTGCAGCATTTTGTTGTTACCAGCCATATCAATATTCATACTGGCTTTGGCTGCATGAATTCCCCTCTTGATCCCAACATTGGTACCTTCTACGATGATGGAGCTACTGATATATCCCATAGTTGTGACTCTTTGGAACTTATGCAAGCCTACTGTGTCAGTGTTAGATATGACTCATCCAACAACTTTTTCAATCTCCTTTGATAAATGATCTCCCAATTTTTCTTTCATTGACATGAAAAAACATTATATTGCTCAAGTATATGTTGGAATTCGGCATCCGTTTCAAGACTGTTCAACCCATGAACACACCCATTCTTTTAATGTCATAATAGCAGATATAATTTCTTCCGATGCAAAACTTGGTGCATTGAAGTATTGATTCCAAGGTTGAAGAAATAGATGATAAAAGTCTAAACGGTGCCTAACTGATAGTGGTAACCCTCCTCCTGGGAAATGGCATGATTCTTCAATGGCCTGTTCAAGAGCTTCTTCATTATCTGTGCTGATGTACCGCATGCAATTAACTGTGTCCTGTTGTCCACAAATAATGGGTAGTGCAGCTTGTATAGCCCATTTGTATGCCTGCTTTGTCTTTGATGGCATGAAGCAACGGAAACCGGTGAAGCTGTTGTTCTCACCATCAACAGCTGATAACACAAGTAAGGGACGTTTCTGCCTACTATTAACTCCAAATGTAAGATCAATAGCTGCAAATTCTGGAAACATGCTCAATTTCCGACATTCTTCATTGTGGGACCATGCAATATCCAAGCTAATGCTCCTTCCTCCCCATTGCAATTTCCTCTAGTAAAGAAGTAGCTTGTTGATCTTGGTGAATGCCCGTATCTACTGTCTGCTGCAATGATCCTCGCGGTTTTGTGTAAGTTACAAACCCAGTTTGTATGTGATGCCTCACATACACATAGCTCACATCTTCATATGTTTTGAAAACTTGAATCAAACGCTCAGCTGCAGAGTAAGATGGTTCATCGCCCACACTGCGAACCAAATCTTGGATGATGTCATGGAGAACACACCTGTTGGGGGATTGTTATTTTGTGTATTTCCCTTACTTCTGCAACAATTGCAGTGTTCCTCTCTAATAGTATCTGGTATAGAAGTGAAGGATTTTGCCAAATGCACCTCATAAAGAGGGAGATGGTTCCTATGCTTGCATCTTACATCCTTGTATTTGTTACTAGTTGCAGCAACAAACCACTTGCCTTTACTCCTCCTGGGTAGTACTGCAGAGCAAACAATTGTAAATGCAAATGGACATCTGTCATCAGAAGATGCAGCCCACACTGATGTCACTTTTTACCTTGTTGTGGCATCAATATTGATATATCTGCCTCACGGTGAAATGCATACTGGCCATGTTCTGCTTGTACTGTAGTGCCAATCATTTGGAGTTGTCCTTCTTTTAATATCTTCTTTCTACCACGACTGAGCCTGTAATGGTCGCACACTAACATTATTTCCTTCAACCTATGAATACTATGTCATGACAAAAACAGACAATGAATCATGAATTGGTACAGGTGCATCATTTGGATGAATATGACATTGAGTGCAACCTACCTCCCTGATTTTTGAACATTTTCAACTACCAAAACAGTGCCTCCAGCCGCAGCAGCATTCATTTAAACATTGACTACATTTTTTTCTTCTTCCACACCATTAACATTTTCAATTTCCAACACAGCATTGGGCAGATATCCTAATCTCTGGGATCGGATATAAGATAATGTTGGAGATGCAGAAATAGAATTCTCAAGGAATAAAGCCACATTTACAAGGTGTGCATTGTGGTCCGTAGCTTTGTCTATGGCACAGACTTCCTTTCTGGTTGTTTCACTTTCAGCACTTCTTGGATGATAAAAATGGGTAGACTGTATATGTATTGTAGGATGCCATGATTGCTTTCAGTAGATTCTCTCACTAGTGCCAAAGAACAATTGGAGGGATCAGTTTCATCATGATTAGATGGCATCATCTTCTTACTTTTGCATGCGGCGTGAATATTAAAGACAGGTGTTATGGATATGATACATAATATGTACTCCCTCCGTTCCGTAATAGTTGGTGGAAACCTTAAAACCCCTTCCGGCTTTTCTCCCATTGGACCCTTTACTTATTTCCATACACTGCAACAACACAAAACACAAACAGCCTTATAACAACGTTTTTATCCGAACTTCAGAGCGTATTTACTTATCAAGATACAAGCCATTTAAGACACGTAAAATCTAAGTAAAAAAGTAATCACGCTCGCCACGTTCGCAAAACACATCAGAACCGCCTGATTTTTTACGGTAGACTCTTCATATGCTTTCGTGGCATGTGGCGTTTGAATGAATAAATTAGCACCAATATTGAAAGAGATACATCATCCGAAAGTACTTCAGAGGTTACACTAATAGCACCGTATTAATTTCTAATGCAAATGCAACTCAATGATTTAATTTAAGAAACTACCTAAATTCACCAGGGCGGCTTTTATATGCTTCAGTGTCATTATGTAAAAACGGTAACAATAGTGGAACATATGCGTCAGAAAGAGGCTTCTGACTACGTATTGTCATCCGTTATCCCACTGAAAGTATGATGTAAACCATTCTGATTGCAAGCTTGTTGACCTCTCATATTTAGTCAAGATGAGATTCGCTTCCGCTATCCAATTAGTTTTCTTCTGTAATTTAAAATTCGTCAATTTGGCCCTATCATATTTGCTAAAATATAGATTATCACAATGCGCCATCATCCGTTGGTGAGGTTTGCGTTGGTATATCTCCTGAATAATTGTGTTAAGTTCCTCATGTTTTTGGTTCAATGTTACTACATCCGTTGTCTCTTATGCAGTATTTGATTTTGAGTCATCCACATGGCTTTTGGTATTTGCTGTATTTTGTGCATGATATGTATAATCCACTTCTGTGCATGACGCTTTATCCTGCATTCCATATAATAGACATCCTGGAGATGGAGCCATTTATGTATCCACAACCCCGCAAAGAACGCACCTCGTCCCAAACTGAGTTGGTGATAGATGTGAGGGTACTTAGTGTCCAAATCCGATGGTAGCTCCACAGGATGCCAAAAATGCTTAATCAGAAAACAAAGACCATGCGCCACCTCATGGTTGGCATGTTGATCAACATAGTCTTCAATGTCACCATATAAGTCAGCAAATGTAGTCTCCATCTGATTGTGCCTACATTGTATAATATGGTCATGATCTTCCTCTTCTCCGCAACACGGGCATGCTGCTGTGGTGGAATGCCGGCATCTCTTCAAATTAGTCCCTACTGGGAGCAGCCTAGCATGGTATTTAGAATTCCAGTGGCGCTTCCTATCAGATTGCGACTCAATAGTCTTGAAAAATGTTCCCCAATCACAAGTATTTCTATAGTCTTCATGAACTTGAAAAATAGTTGCCCATCTATGTATCATAATAGGTTTAAAAATCTCATTACACACCCATATCCAATGTGTAGTGTATGGCAGCTCTGGCAATAGCAGTGGATCTCCTGGAAGCCCTGACTCCAAAGCATAGTATTCGAGTGATGAACGAATTAATGACCCTGTTATAGAATTGTGATTGTGTCCATGTTGGAGTATCATTCCTTCATGGTTGATAAGTTGCTCGATTTCAAATGACATTAATCCGAACCCCCCTAGCCATACAGGCGCCATCACCAAAGTAGCTGGTGCTGTCCGAACCACTCCAATTTTTCCCAACATTGTGTGTAGATACTCCTTTTGAAGCTCTTGACACTCTTTTTCCTCAAATGTTGTTGTTGGTAATGAGTACTGAAGCGTTTTGCCGATAGTTGACTTGCTTGTAATCTGTGCTTGTCCCCACGTAAGTTTGTGAGAATTGGTATTGTTTCCCCACTCTGTTATTTTTTCCACCAGGTATTGTTGTTGGTCTTTTTCATTCCCCAAAGGAGACTGCCAGATACCCAAGGTAAAGAAAGATGAATTCATATCCTTTCTGTCTATAACCATGTGTTGGCCATTGTGACTTTTAATGTAGATCTGTAAGTCCTCAGCTGATTTTGCTTGTAGGATGTGTTTACTACCCTGCCATTTGTGTATGATTGGTACACAAAAAGTTTTACTTGGTTCCAAATCCCCTCCTGTTGCTCTTAAACTTGATGACCATGTGTCAATCACACCTTGAGTCAAATCGAACAATGTTCTCTCATCTGCCAATGTGTTGTGTACAATCAAGTTTGAGGTTTCCTCAGTTTGTATTATGTCCGTATCATCAACAAAAGCAAAAGCTGCTAAGTGTAAGAGAAATTTTGTGATGGGTTGCCGTATTTTTGTTCATGATTTTGTTTACGCATAATATGCAACAGAGGGCTGCTTATACATGCCCATAGTGCTGGTCCATACCCATTGCCTTGCCCGCATCTGTGTGGCTTTGTAGTCCATTTATCTCCTCCATAGTATGTGTCTGAATCACCGTAACATGTCCTGACTTTATGTTGCATTCTTAGGATAGTTGATATAGTACATTTGGCCACTAATGCTGGAATCCCAAAGTTCCGCATTGTTAGATATGCCACCATAAGTATGATCCGATCATAACAAGACTTGGCATCATTTGCTATGTAGATTGCATTCTGTTTTGACTGCCTCAAAATATCAAGAACTAGACGTTTATTAGTGGCGTGTTCAATCGCAGATAAGTTTTTCCTGCTACCAAATTGTTCTGGTGCTAACATTTTTTCTCGCTCCCCATATTCCATCATCTTTTTGCCAATAAGCTTGTTGTTGTGGTTAAAGCGAGCAGCCATCAATAATATGAGACAAAGTTTTGATGGTCGGAGATCAGCTACTTTCTTTGGTATCATTGAATCGATACCTTTGCGCCATGTCTTTGGAGAATAGCCTACTAACAATGGAATCAAGGCCAATTTTGACAGGACATCTGCTGCAATTGATTCATAATTTATGCTCTTAATGTGTGCCACCTGTATCCCTGGGAGGGTTGATTTATTTTTGCTAATCTTGGTCCAGCTTTCCCAATATTCCTTAGTTGTCCATGTGAAGTCAACAGGTGTTTGATGATTCATATTTGTTATATATTTGTACCAGATTTGCAAACCTTCATCTACATCTTGTGGTAGTTTGATTTGGCCTCGCAGATTTTTTTCCCATGTTTCAAAATCCCCTTGCTCTCATAACAGTATGGATAACCTTTCAGACTGCAATGGTGTATTTGATGCTTGCAATAACTTTTCTTCATTCACTTTCATAATTTCTTGCTCTATCCTCTGCTTATCCCCCCATATGATATGTTGGCCATCCGCGTCTTCAATCATATTTTTTTCAACTGCTCCTCCTCTTGTCTTCCCTTCACACCTCCTTATTCTTTAAAAGTAGTCTTTCATCTGTTCATTGTGTTTCAGTATTTTAAAATGATGCTGGATGCCTTTACCAGACAGCAGATCAAGTTCTTGTGCTACAGATTCCAGATGGCTCCACCTCTCTTCTGTTACTCCTTTTTTGAATGTGTTGTATTCGGATATACTTTGGTTGAGAGCTTGATCAATATCCTTGATAGATGTGAATTCCTTAATTCCTTTGTATAAATATTTATTATTCATTAGCCATTTTATTCTCTTGCTCTTTGGCCTGTTATGCTTTCCTTTGAGCAAATACCGTAACTGGATTTGTTTTAAGATCAGAATTGCTCCCATTAATCTCTTTTGTTCCGGTGAATATGCAACCACACCCATTCTTGCCTTTCTGCATTTTCTATCACCACATTTAACTGCTCTTTGCATGCGGTCCTCGATTATTTCATATTCTTCCTCGTCCTTGCTTATGTGTGAAAGGAGTACCCTGTATGGCCTTTTTGTATAACTGTCCAATTCTTGTGAGTAAGTTGTGCTTTTTTACTTGTGATTCAACCAGTGATTGAAATCTTGATCTGACTGATGGTATTTTTGATGTACACTTTCTCATTAATGGTGGGTTTTTGTCTTCTCATGGGATTCCTATTATGTCTCTCTCGGGGATATCAATTATCATCCATCTATGATCACTAGGTGATTGTTTGAAGGATGTATACCCTGTGAATGATGCATGAATACTGTGTGTTGCAAATATACCATCTATCTTGGTTGATCCTCTAATATGTGGTTACCCCCACCCCTGTACCTCCTTGGTATATCGTGCCTGCCTAACTATAGCTAGTTCTGGCCTTATCTACTATACTATTAGAGTGTGGTGGAAAATGGATGTTTACTAGGAAACTCCGTTCCATTCCGCCCAGCGCGCCACTTTTTCCATGGGTTAAAGTGGCTCGCCGGGCGGGGGATGGGTGGGAGGGCACTTAAAACTTTTTACTTAAATTACGAGTGTTATCGTATTCTTTCGATACTCACTTTTCAGCACACTCTTGAAATTTATGAGGCCACCACGAGTGATTTACTCGCGTCCATTCAACGACCAACGGCCGTTTTTATTCTTGGCACATATTTCAATTCTTGTTGGTGATCTACTGTTTCTTTTAATGACTGGCTCCTTGCTCTTTCTACCTGGATTCTACTATTTGGTGAGCTTAGTTTTTGTTGGAGGGGTGTTTGCTAGTTCCTGTAATTTTTGGGTAACCGGTTTTGTGTGTTGGGGCTTAAATGACATGATGTGACTAACCAATAACAAGCCAGATATTTTTATACAAACCAAACTTGTACTGGCTCTCTACGTGTTGTCCTACATGTACTCAATCATATGACTTGACAGTTGGGGGGGGGCAGTCAGCTGCATCACCACGTCGCTACATGATCGTGGTTACCCCCACCCCTGTACCTCCTTGGTATATCGTGCCTGCCTATCTATAGCTAGTTCTGGTCTTATCTACTATACTATTAAAATGTGGTGGAAAATGGACGTTTACTAGGAAACTCCGTTCCATTCCGCCCAGCGCGCCACTTTTTCCATGGGTTAAAGTGGCTTGCCTCCTCCATCGTCCAAAGTATAAAAGGGGTCAGGGTGGGCAAAGCAACTGCAGGCTAATATGACGGCACCAGTTGGTTGGGAAGCAGTGTAAATTGGCCACCGGCGAGCATTTTTTGACTAAAATCGCGCATGAGTGGCTGAGCTTGGAGATGTAGATATCGGAGCATTTGATCCGAATGCCATCTCCCAAGTAAACTAATATGACAACTATCCACGTTGGCGCATAGCAAAGCGGTTGCACCTGCAGCGCGGAGGCACCGCGCAGACACATCGGAGGGGAGGAATCGTAAACTTGGTCCTATGACGGTGACTGCTGTGCAAAGTGTTTGGGTGATGTGACTTGGTAGGATCGCCAGTGGGCGCCGGTCTTGGAATGCGGTTTCGAAAGGGGTTGTGATGGGTGCATTATTATCTCGTAAGTGAATGAGGCGACGTATGAGGGCACGGACGGGGCATAAATATAGGTTGCCGCTGCGCGCATGTCCTATGACTTCGTTGCATACACCATTCTTTTGTGTGGTGAAGGTCGGGGTAGCAAACGTGGCTTGCTCGATCTGTTGATTGGTTGCCTGTTGCAGATCCAGACGAGTGGGACCAATGAACAGCTGGACATCACAGAATCGGAATGGCTGAGTATCGGGTTTGTTTGCGGTGTATTCCCCTGGACGAAGCAAGAAGAAGAAGGCTAGGATGATTATGTCGGCTGTGGCGAGCTGAACGGGGTCGTTCCATGTAGTTGCACGCGTAGCAATACGTCGGAGTACTTGAATAGGGACTGGCTTCACTCGGTTGGGTGGTGGATCATCTTTCTTGAACGATTTTAGCATCCGCATAATGCGATAATCAACCTTGCCCGTCATGTCTACGCGGGGATCTTGGTGGCCCAGCAGTTTGAACGTTTGCCCAACGCTCCGTAGGTAATCTTCAGCCGTTCTAGCGAGGATGGCACTTCGGTTGCGTGCAAGTGCTCCTTCACGTACTCGGTAGAGGAAGACTTGTAGGATTGGTACTTTGTCTTCGACGGCTTCGAGAAAGGGATCGAGGCCCAGTGTAGCTGTGTACTGGGTCCAGGCACGCCAGTGGGTGTTGGAGCTGGCATTTCGGCCTGAAGCAACTCCACGTTGTACGGCTTCTTGAACAAGGCTGAGATCACGGCGGAAAGCATGGATGGCGTCGGGGGTTACAGGCTGAAAGAATTGTTCCTGTGGGTAATTGGTATTAAAATGAGCAACAAAGTCATGGTCAGACAATTGAAAAAGGCGAGATGCATCATCAGCCAAAGGGTTGGAGCCTCCTGGTACATAATCATGCCTGGGTACATAATGGTGTAGTCGTTGATGCATTCCAAAGAGGCGTAACAAATAAGGCGGAACGACATCGGAAGTAGTGCTGCCCTTTCTCTGCCAGAAAAGTGCTGCCAGGTTGTCAGTTTTGTTGAGGATGGTACGTTCACGTACGTCATATTGTTGACAAATAACATCGAGGTGCAACAAGCCGCCAGCCAGCTCCAAATCCGAAATTGAAATGGTACCAGTGGGGTTCTTGTCAGTGATCAACCGTTTCTGGATGTTATTGGGCCATTGAAATCTCCAAAGAAGGGGTTGTACCACGGCAGTTCCTCTTGGCACCAGATGCTGGGCGGGAAACCATACGCCTCCGGCCCCACTCCTTGATGCATCATGGTGACCAAGTGCTGATGGTAGTAAAGGGATAAGCTCAGCAATACGTGTCGGGCGTTGTGAGATATGGTGTAAGATCCACCGAAAGTCATCAATTGCTTGGTGCGCCTCCCTTGTCAAGGTAACTCGGCTTCCACGCTTATTCTTCAGAGCAGCTTGAAGATGGCTGAAGAGGCCTCGGGATCCTGGCAGGGCTATGGACATGGACCGGATATCACCTAAGGTGTTGTGCCACTTGCTCACGCCAATCCGTTTTTGGTAGCGAGGGATTGCTGCAAGGATTTCCTGTAGGCGTTCTACTCGGTGCGGGGGCAAGGTGATTGTCTTACTAAGGGTATCAATATTCCATCCTAAGATTGTGTGGCTCGTTTTCCAAGATGCATCCCCTTTTCCTAGTTTTTTAGGGAGATCGGCTCCGCACGTTTCAGATCTCGCTGGTCATTTGGTCGGAATACATCATCTATGCTATACATAAGGGTGTCCCGTACTTCATTCAGTCGAGGCACATCTCCTTGTGCTATGCCAATAAAATCATCAACGTAAACATCAACTTCGGCCACTGGTGGTTTAGGGCGAGGCAAGGACGGGTCGGGTATGACATCTGATGAGGACCTACTAGTGGTTGGAAGCTCACCAGGTGGCACAATTTTGTCTTGTTGTGCGGCTTGTATGCCTAATGGATGAGGAGGGGGTAGCTGTTGTGTTATTAATCTCTGGTTGGCTAAATCCGCAATTGTCTCCGTTGCAGTGCAGAAGGCAGGGGGAGAGTTCTTCCATCCCATTGGGAGCACCAGTGGAAGTGCCACGAGGGGTTCCACTCCTGGGGGCGCTGGGAACACCACTCCGAGCTTCGGAATATCATCTGGGTTTACATCGATCCTGTAAAAACCGTCTGTAATGTCGATCTTGAGGAGGTAAACGGGCCCATGCTGTGGATCGGCGAGGAGTATGTGACGCAAAATTCGTTGGAGAGCTTGGCCAAATTGCATGGAATCTTCGGCGATCAGAGGCAGCGTATCCTGGTTGACCATGTAGAAGGAATAGTCAACAATCCATCGTGGTCGCCTATCACGCTGAGGGACAACTCCTGGTGGGCTCAAGCGAAGATGCAGGAAGTCTCTGATGGCCGAGTAAGGGAGGATGGTCCATTGTCCTTTCTCAATCATATCTACAAACTCATCACTCAAAAAGGCCAGGTGCTCCTTACATGACTGATGCGGTCCTCGGGCTATGGCATAGTCGAGTTGTTGCGGGGTCCATGGCTGGGTGCTCACTTTGACAGGGACTCCATGAATCTTGTAATGGTTCAATAATCTCTTTGCAGAATGCTCGAATTGCAGGTTTGCAAGGTCCTTTCGGGATCTCGTTGCGGCCACAAACTTTCTCCAACCCAATTTCTTCAAAAGAGTCAAGTCATTGGCGATGCACTTACCTAGATTCTGTGGGAGTCCTGTCAAAGTAATTGCATTCTTGGCCGATGGTCTTGCACTTGTTGTTGTAGAAGGGCTGGAATTGGCTTGTGGTGGCGTCGGAAGAGTTGGTGGGTTTGAGAAAATGGATACACGAAGGGGCTCATCAGTGGTCTTTTTACTAGGGTTTATGTTACTTGATTCGTCTTCATCCTCTTCTCTTGGTCTCTTCCCGCCTACCCGTCATTCCTTTGGGTAGTTTGTTACACACCACTGGGCTAGCTCCTTGAGCTCCTCCTTTGTGTAGGCCACATGGTCTATTGCTCTGGGGCAACGGTTGTTGCACTGACCTTTGGTATGCCAGGCCAAACACATGGGCTGCTTGTCAATCTTAGATAGAGGCAGCACCGGGAGCTCCTTTCCAGCAATCTTCCTTCTAATATCCCGGGTTCTAACCTTGTTCAACTTCCTGTACACACCAAACACGTCTTCCAAAAAGTTTGGGTTATTATTGGTTGCATCTTCGGGAGGTGAAAGGTTGTTCCCCGGATTGGGAGTGTCTCTGGGAGTGGTGCCTGGTGTAGCGTTGGGCAAGGGAGCAGGTGAGCTGGCTAAGGCTTCCAACTTTAACTCCTTCAAGAACCCCAATGACATGTGCGGCTCCCACTGAGTAAACTCCTGCTTTATATCATCGAAAACTCTCTCAAACTTGGGGGGTGCTCTAGCTGTAGGGGTACCAGCCAGCTTGCATCTCAAACCAGTAACTAAGGTCAATCGCATTTCGCTTCAGCACCTTGGTTGGGAACAGGAGTTGGCCCCGTGCCGTTGCTAAGCCTTGTTGGTAGCGGTGTAGATCCGCCTCTGCACTGGTGAACCTTTGGTAGAACTGGTCGTAGGCTCTAATCAAGCGGTGCTCTTCTCCAAATAGCACCATCAACATAATGTAGACCCGGCGCACTTGGTGGCGTGCTTGATAGATGGCCTTCGGGGCTCCAGGCTTTGCTTGCATCACGGTAGCAAACTCGTTCAGGGGCGGGGCACTCAAACCATTGTATAATGCCTCATAGATGGCTTTGGAACTCATTGCACCATCCAAAGCCTCTTCCGGAATCATGAATGGTTGTAGGCCGGTAGCCACATGATCATTGGTGATCATAGTCAAGCGTAGACTCTTCACTATATCAAGGATGGCAGGTGTGATCAAAAACTGCAACTCTGGCTCTCCTAGCTCTTCCTTTGCTTTATCTACCGCCCACTGCAACACTCCAAGCTGTTGTGCTTTTTTGGCCTTTGCCAAGTCGCACCAAACTTCTTGCAAGTCCTCCAATTGCTCAACTTGACTCCAGCGCATGAGCTTCTGCACTCCCGTTGCTCCTAACATTTCATGGATGCCTTTGGACTTCTCCCTCTGCTTCTCCCTCCTAGCTTCCTCGCGTGCTGCTTGATAGTCACGCACTAGCTTGCCGATGCTGATGGCAATCTGGTCCTGTTGGCGACCCTCAACCTCCTGACCGAGCTCCGGGAAGTCTTCCACAAGGATCCTTTGGCAATGCTCAAGTAGTAATGCATCGGCCAATGGGGTAGTGGGCATCTCATTCAAGGTCAGTAGTAACTCTCCTTGTGCTGTAGATCGGGTGAAGGCAACTTGTAAGTATTTCACTAGGGCACGGCATGCATCCTCCTTTCCATCAATCAAAATTTGTCCCCTTACTCGCTCCCATGCCTCCTGCGGTGTCAAGGGATCCCCAAGAAACATACCCACATACTTGGGTGGCACAAAACAGGTGCGGCGTACCTTGACGAGCTCTGTGCCAGCTTCTCCTTGGGCATAGGGACCTAGTAGCTCCAACTCTGGTTTGGCAGCGATAGTTGCATCGATGGTTGGGGGGGCGGGCACCAACACCTGCTGGTTGAGTTGATGGAAATAGTCCGACTTCCATTCAACCATCAAGGCTTGGTTGCGATGTAGTTCACCTTTCTGAGCAAACAGCTTGTCATCCCAGTCTGAAGGTGGCATACCGAGACGTGGGTGGAACTTGTCAACCTGTAAGTAGATGTGCAATCTCCCACCATGGTGCAACAAGAATGCGATCGGCACTCGCTGGGCACGTGCTCTGACTACCAAGGTCTTCACTTGCTCTGGGGACAGGACATTTGCATTCCCTTGGAGAAGAACGTCGTAAGGGGCCAAGGCAGCTGCATAGTCTCCGTTGAATACGTCGTGACTTGCATCTGCAAAGAAGTTAGAATAGAATGCTCGAAAAGCTCTGGGAAGGATTCCTGCAGGCATGGTAGACGATGACAAAGCGAGAGGTATTGGCAAACAGTGCTGAAGGCAATCGCTTAAAACTTTTTACTTAAATTACGAGTGTTATCGTATTCTTTCGATACTCACTTTTCAGCACACTCTTGAAATTTATGAGGCCACCACAAGTGATTCACTCGCGTCCATTCAACGACCAACGACCGTTTTTATTCTTGGCACATATTTCAATTCTTGTTGGCGATCTACTGTTTCTTTTAATGACTGGCTCCTTGCTCTTTCTACCTGGATTCTAGTACTATTTGGTGAGCTTAGTTTTTGTTGGAGGGGTGTTTGCTAGTTCCTGTAATTTTTGGGTAACCGGTTTTGTGTGTTGGGGCTTAAATGACATGATGTGACTAACCAATAACAAGCCAGATATTTTTATACTAACCAAACTTGTACTGGCTCTCTACGTGTTGTCCTACGTGTATATCGCAACGCGCGCTCACGCATGGTAAAAATATTTTTTTACGCGCCAAATATTACGTAAATATTTACGCAGAAGATACATGCCTCATTTTGGGGAAGAAGTCACGCTCTGGATACCAAACGTGACCCCACAATATATATGCAAGAAATGCATACGCAATCAGGCAACCAATTAATATCGAAGTTTGAAATACTTATTTTAAATGGACAAAGACCACACTCATGTCTAACTTAAATACTTAGTAAAGAAATTGTATTGTCATTAACAAAATATACATTAGAAAAATAAATCGTTAGAATCATAACATAAATTAGTAATTACTATAACAAGAAATTATTTAGATAGGAATACCAGTACAGACAATCAAGCGCTCACGTGGCATCCTTCCCTGTACCCTCCCTCCATCGTCATCCTCCTCATCACTTTCTTCTCCGCGACTATTGTTCCTTTTCACCACATACGCCTCCTCAATTCTTCTCTCCATACCCTCCCGCCTTCCATGGTTTCTGGATCGATCCACAACAATAGCTTCAATGTCACAGAACCTCAACATTCCCTCCTCAGTCCATCCGCGACCACC
>JAAMXU010001228.1:0-24273 GCA_019693545.1 Chaetoceros muelleri | reverse complement strand
AAGAAGAGGGAAAGGAGAGGGAAAGAAAAAAGGAGGATCCCCCATTTTCGAACCACTCTAGTAAACACTACCAATACCCGCTTGCTGGTATGTGCCCTGTGTCCCCCTACTATGGTGTAGTAATGCGTACTGTTTTTTGTACGGTACTTGTACAGCATTTTAGGGGCCTGAATCAAAAAGCGGTTGGAAGGTGTGGGGCATCATCTGTCATCTGGGTCATCCGTCATCGACATCAAACAGACGTCAAAAAGGTAGAAAAATAGCTGAAAAAATCGTCGGATTGGTTTTAGCAGATGCCAAAACTTTGCCAAATATCGTACTCTCTGTGTTCTCGCTTCTTGGAACAATCTGGAATTCGCAGGCAGGTTCACTTCAGAGTTCTTTCACCCCCTGTGAAATTCACAAAATCGTTTTTTTCTTTTTTAGAGATTCCTCGAGACTATTTTTCATCTCTCTAGTAGTAGCCAGTAGCACCAGCCAGGAACCAGACATCTATCGATCTCAATATGAAAGCAGTAGTTTGCAGTACTTACGGTCCTCCCGAAGTATTAAAGATAACAGATATCCCAAAGCCCGACCCCAAAAGCAATGAAATACTAATCCGTATCAAAGCTACCACGGTAAATTCAGGTGATGTACGTGTTCGTAGTCTTGACGTGGAAGGTTTCATGCGTGTTGTCATGCGTGTAGTCCTAGGATTCACAAAACCACGCAAACCAGTTTTAGGCACAGTGTGTTCAGGTATTGTAGAAGCCGTTGGTGATAAGGTCACCTTGTTCAAGCCAGGTGATGAGGTGTTTGGTATGACAGGTTTTTACTTTGGTACTTATGCTGAATACATCGCCCTGCCTGAAACTAACCCCGTTTTATTGAAGCCGAGTGGAGCAAGTTTCGAATCTGCAGCAGCCATTGTTTTTGGTGGCTCTTCGGCCTTGTACTTTTTGGAAAAGGCCAAGTTGGGCACTGAGCCAGATCAGAATGTCTTGATCTATGGTGCCACAGGAAGTGTTGGCACGTCTGCCATACAGGTAGCGAAATATCACAAGGCAAAGGTCACTGCAGTATGCAGTGCAGCTGGTACGGAGTTAGCGAAAAGCCTTGGTGCTGATACATTGATTGATTATCAACAGCAAGACTTTAAGGAATGTGGAGAGAAATTTGATATTGTCTTCGATGCTGTTGGGAAAACGAATCAGAAGGATTGCAAGGGATTGCTCAAGCCTGGTGGAGTATTCGTCACTGTTGGTGGGATGGATGTTGCATCTGAGACAAAGGAAATGCTTGAAACCCTCAGTAAAATGTTTCAAGAGGGTTTGTTGAAGGATGCGATAGATAAAACTTATTCTATTGACCAGATTGTTGAAGCGCATCGTTATGTTGACAGTGGCCATAAAAAAGGAAATGTGGTGATTACTCTTTAGTTTTGAGTCAATCGATTCGATGTTCTATGTTACATTAAAGTTTTGCGCCTGTGCCATTTTAAAAAAATCAATTATATTTACTAATTATTCATTTTAATTTGTTTCGTTTTTGCAAATGTTACATTCGATTTTTATTGTACTTTTTCACAAATGAAATGAAGCAAGTATATAAAATGTGAGAAAAATGACTTCGTTCTTTTATGGTGTAAACGTAGTGTACTGGTACTGTAGTGCGAAAGACTTACGACGCCCGCCACTGAAAATGGAATCTTTGTGTACGTCCGTCAATAGGGCTTATGTCATACTATTGTACGTACACAGTTTCTATTCCGCTGACGATGTTTTCGTTCTTGTTTTCCTCCACCCTCCACCTCCACTTCTTCATTGTAAGAGTACTTTCTCTCTTCTCTCTACATAAATTTCTTCCATAAAATACTGTTTGATTAGACGAATTAGGTGATATTCACTTACTCACTGGGAATCAATCGCTACCTCAAATAAGTGTTAAATGTTAATCAGAGACACTTGAATCAATTATGCGATCGACAAATGCTACACCGTACGCGATAATATGTATCTTACTCCTGACGAGCTGCCATGTCTCATCCTTTTCTTTGAAACTTAGTAGGACTTTACCAAGACACTCGGGGAGACCCTACATTGGTGAAAAATCTCAGACAATAACATCAACGGTTTTGTACTCGACGATATCCAAGACCTCCGAAATGATGAAGGACATGAGAGCACAACTCGCTCAGAACGAAGATGCTGACTTTATGATGCAGGCGCTTCGTGGTCAGGGAATGAATGATGACGACAATGCAGCCGAAGGACTCCAGATGCGCCTGGTAGAAGAGGACATGGTAGATGGGGGATCTGGCCTTCCTTATGAGTACGATCCTGATGCTCTGAAAAGTTATTTCGGCAAAAAGCCTTTTGTAGTTTTGAAACGTATCATACAAGTTCTTGGTGTCGGAGGAGGATTTTTCACAAGGTCGGCAATTGACGCTATTTTGGGAAGAAATGATCCTGATCTGGAAGTGAAGAGAGCGGCGGAACTTCGTGATTTGATTACAAGTCTTGGGCCTTTTTATATCAAGCTTGGTCAGGCGTTGAGTATTCGCCCCGATGTTCTTTCTCCGAGGAGTATGGTGGAGTTGCAGAAACTCTGCGATAAGGTTCCCAGCTATGATAGTAAGATTGCTTTTGCAACGATTGAGAGGGAATTGGGAAAGACTGTAGATGAGTTGTTCAGTGAAATCACACCAGAACCGGTAGCTGCAGCTTCTTTGGGGCAAGTCTACAAGGCAACACTACGAAAAACGGGTCAAACAGTGGCTGTAAAAGTTCAGAGGCCTGGCGTACTTGAAACGGTGTCATTGGATCTGTATTTAGCACGTGAAATTGGACTCATTGCTAGAGCATTTCCCGCATTGGCAGATCGTTTGGACGCTGTGGCTCTGTTGGATGAGTTTGCTTACAGATTTTTCCAGGAACTTGATTACAACACCGAGTGTGAAAATGGTCTCAAGATTAAGGAACAGATGAAGGTTCTTCCAATGGTGGTGATTCCGAGCAATTTTCCTGAATATACATCTCGAAGAGTGCATGTTGCAGAGTGGGTTTATGGCGAGAAATTATCCCAAAGCACTGCGGACGATGTAGGAGCATTGGTGAATCTTGGTGTAATAACCTATTTGACACAGCTGTTGGATGCAGGTTTTTTCCATGCAGAGTAAGTAATGCGTAATACGAGATGCGTGATGCAGCCGAATTTGCTTTTGTTTTTGTGATGAATATATTCTAAATAGATATTTTGTCTAGTCCTCATCCAGGGAACATGATGCGCACAGAAGATGGAAAACTGGCAATTCTTGACTTTGGTCTCATGACGGAAATCACAGATAATCAGAAATACGGAATGATTGAAGCCATTGCTCACTTATTGAATAGAGACTACTCAGAAATTGGGCAAGATTTCATTAATCTGGACTTTATTCCAGAAGGTACAGATACACGTCCAATTGTTCCGGCCCTGACAAAGGTATTTGACGTTGCTTTGGCGGGAGGTGGAGCGAAAAGTATCAATTTTCAGGATTTGGCTGCCGATTTGGCACAAATTACATTTGATTATCCTTTCAAAATTCCCCCATACTTTGCCCTGGTAATCAGAGCAATATCTGTTTTAGAAGGTATTGCATTAGTTGGGAATCCAAATTTTGCAATTATTGATGAAGCTTATCCATACATAGCAAGGCGATTGATGACGGACAATTCACCACGTCTAAAGGCAGCACTGAGATACATGGTATATGGGAAAGAGAACCAATTTGATGCTGAGCGATTAATTGATCTGTTGCAAGCTCTCGAGAAGTTTTCTGCTGTTCGTGACGATGGAGACGGTTCGGCTTTCAAAGTAAATGGAGTAAGAGGTACTAAGGTCGTTGGATCCGCTGGGGATTTCGTTGGTTCACAAGTTGTTGATACATCGGATAGAAATACTGATGTGGGTGATGGACGTTTTCGTGTAAATTCTAATGGTAGTCTCGCCATTAGCAATGATCAGAAAGAAAAAGATGAAAAGACTGTTCGGGAAGCGTTGAGGTTTTTCTTCAGTCCAGAAGGACAAGTATTTAGAGATTTTTTGCTTGAAGAAATTGTGACTGTTGTTGATGCATCATCCAGAGATGCAATACTTGAAGTAACGAAATCGTTGAGGGGCAACATTTTGCCAGTTCCCTCTGTCTTCAGGGCTCTCATTCCGGAACTAAATGAAAAGGATAGAGAAATGGTTCAACAAATTAGGGTGCTGATCAAATTCTTGTTTGGGGACTTTGAAGCTGGAAATGTAGGAAATAACCAACGCCTTAGAAATCTCATTCCTATTGTTAGAGAATATGCGCCACAGTTACGTGATTTTGGGTCCTTGCTTGTGGTGCGGCTTTCGGAGAAGTCTATTTCCAGAGGTCTGAAATGGGCAGCAGGAACAGTAGCTAGATAGTTAACAGGAGTGTAAAATATAAGCTTGAGGAATCTTATATGTTTTTAATATTGTTTCATTCACTAGTGTTGGATGAAATATATTCTGATCTTGTGCAATCATGGAAGGACACAATGGTTATGAAGAACATTCATTGCCAAGATGTCAGAGGCCTCTCAGAGTGGAAATTGGGCTGTTGGGGTGACGCTTGGTTTGCTGGGAAGTATAGCCATCAATACAGGAAACAACATACAATCGCTTGCTTTAAAATCGCTGAACGGTAAAGGAAGGAAATATCGTCCAGGAAAGCCAAAAACTGTTCCTATCGACGATGAAGGAGAAAACGTAGATGAAGCGGATAAATCTGTTCCTAATCCATGCTCTTCATCTCTGTGGATCATTGGAACCGTGATCTTTATCACTGGCAGTTTGCTAAATTTTGTATCTTATGCGTTTGCGGCTCAATCGATGCTTGCTTCGTTGGAATCAGTACAATTCGTAACGAACCTTTTGTTTGGAAAATTTATGTTGAGAGCTGAAGTAACTCGAAAAATGATGTATGGGACTTTGCTCACTGTATCAGGAACAATCGTAGCTGTCCAGTTTAGTTCGAAAGCAACGCTCTCCCTAAATATTGTGGAACTGGTTCAACTTTACAGAAATCCTTCCTATATTGCTTATCTCGCACTTATGTTTATCACGATGATTATTCTTAGCTGTATATACAAGAAGTACAACAAACAGAAACTTCGTGGAAGACAATTACCTCGAACAGAGATAATAATGCCTTTGTGTTACTCACTTTGGTCTGCCTTATGTGGAACCCAATCAGTTGTCCAAGCCAAGATACTAGCTGAATTACTTGCCGTTCAAGCATCGGGTACAGAAAACATTTTCAAATCAGTGCTCCTTTACGTGACAATAATTTTGTGGTTGATCACTGCTGGCATTTGGTTATCACGGTTAAATGACTCGCTTCGGGTGTTCGATCCTCTTTTCATCATTCCGATGCTTCAGTGCAGTTTTATTTTCTTCGCGATTATTTCTGGTGGTATTTTCTTCAGAGAATTCGACACTTTTTCATGGAGTCAATGGCTTGGCTTCTGGGGCGGTGTCTTTGTCATGTTTGCTGGTTTAAGATTGCTCACTCCCGAACAAGAAGAGGGCGATGAGGATAATACTAAGCAAAATGTAGAAGAAGAAAAGGAAGATGAACTCGCAGGTAGAGAAGGTCGCACGACTCTCAAGGTTGAATCTTCACCCCACAGAATTGTCAATCTACCAACAAACATTTCAATAAATCCTACCACTCCTGCCGTTGAATCCTCAGACAATCAGACCAAAACTCATGTTTCGCCTTTGTTCTTTGCATCTCTTCCTCCCAGAAGTTCTTGTGATAAGCAACCAAATGGTAACAGTGAAAGCGAATGTGACACAATGGGCAGTGTCGACTTTTTGCCGCAACTACTAGACGAGTCAACATTCAAATCACCTCCACCTTCCTCGATGTCATTCCACAACAATAACCTTGATTACAACCGAAGGAGTTGGAATACTACTTCAGATGCATCTTCATCAAGTAGTACCAATGCTTCTTCAACGACATCTTCGTCTCGTAAGATGAGACAGTCACTGACTGCTGCTGCACTCAAAGCAATCAAAGACACGCTGGTCGAATCAACACAAAATATGGTAACTAACATGTCTGGTTCTGCACTTTTGACCCCTCCCAATGGAACAGCCATCCTCACCAAAGCCATAACAGAGGCCAATGAAATCAAGGAGAAACGAGTTGCTTTGAAACTAAAAAAGTTGAAGAGATTACAAGAAATGACAGAAAATACAATCCATGAACCACGAAATTTCCTGATTGAGGAAACCTTCCAACTGATACAAGCCTTGAATATCGACGTCGGGTTTGCTTTACCAGAACATTTTGATTTAGAGGCTGTCCTACCCTCCATTGCTTCACCTTCGGACTTTCGAGAAAATATATCACAAAAAGTAACAAATTTAATCCAAGTGATCAACGACGACAAACAATGTCTCACTAGCCAAATGGAATCTGTAGATTGAAATAAAAAAGAACAGTCATATCAAAATGTCGTGGTCACTCTGTAACCTCAAGTCCTAGCTAGCGAATCCAACATTCATTACGATCAGAAAAGGTTAGTTGTTGCACATTTCTCATTCAAAATCGGTTTAGTTTTTATCTATATTTCATGGATGATAAATAAACTCTTCTTACATTCAAACTTCCGCTGTGATCCACTTTCGTATCGTATGATTCATCACCACATCCACAAACGAATCAATCGGATGCACAATCAGCGGGATGGATCCAAGACCAGTGAAGGTAGGAAACCAACTTTTCAGAGCCATTGGCATGGCTTGAAATGTTCTCATTGTCATGGCAAACTTTGCAGTTCGAACTACCAGGTTGATTGTACCTCCTGGAATTAACACACTTGCAAATACTATCATTTAATATGTAAAAATTATAGTGGCAAAAAAGAATAAAAAATTTGCCATGAGAGATTCATAAATAACAACAACAACAACAACAACAATTACAAACAAAATATTACAAATAACAATCAATCATGGAACTTACATTGCCAGACAAGAGTATCAAATGTAGCAATTGCCGTATTCCTTTGTTTTGAATTCAAATAATCCGACTCAGTTTCAATTCTCCTTGCAGTCTCCTCCTCCTTCTGTGCACCATCACGCATTTCATCGTCCTCATTCCACTTGTTGTGTCCAGAAGTCAAAGCATCTGCGGCACAGTACCCAAATGCTACAAAATATGTTGGTCTGACCAATCGGGGAAGCTGTGTCGTTTCAATCAAAATGAAATATCAAAAAACATATCAAGTACAGTACAAGAAATTTGTGAGAGAGATCAGAAGGAGATGGATGGCGAGACAAAAATGCATATACTGAACGAAAAGACCGTATTTACTTTTTACTTGCATGATAGCGAAAACTTTCACCCACTTCATTGGCATATCCCATATATCGAATTGCCGAATCACGAAAAATGTTTTCTGATGGAACTTTTTCACTGTTGGACGAATAGTTTTTGTTGTAATTCGGATTATTGCTCATGTTTCATGATGATAGT
This sequence comes from Chaetoceros muelleri, assembly GCA_019693545.1. Classification (NCBI taxonomy): domain Eukaryota; phylum Bacillariophyta; class Thalassiosirophyceae; order Chaetocerotales; family Chaetocerotaceae; genus Chaetoceros; species Chaetoceros muelleri. The sequence goes on along the minus strand of JAAMXU010001228.1, from coordinate 16,745 downwards.
TTTTTCCTCTCTGGTGATGGAAGATGAAGATGATTGATTTCATTGATTGATTTGTGTTTAGTTCTCCTCTCTTTCGTGTTTTGTTATCTACGTGCGCACGGCACACTGTGTTGTGTACGGGTACCACACGTAGGGAACTATGAAGTATGGCAAACTGCACATGGAGATTGCTGCCTGCATTTCATTGCAGTACCTGGTACACGTACCTGGTACGTAGGAACTTCCTGACTCTTTCGTTACGTAATGTACACTACTCCTTACCAGATACATACGTACTGTACGGTCGTATGTAACCTTCAGGGTTCGTTTTGTTTCCTTCTACCCTCTCTTCTCCACAAAGAAGAGCCAAGAGCCAAGCAAGCAAACAAGAAACCGGAGACCAGAGAAATCTCACGATAAAAAACAAAATAATAAACAACGATATTATTGAAGACCCTTACAATCTATTGATAATGGATACTCAAGTTGGTACTACCTTGGTTCCTTCCCAAGTCCCTATTTCCTCTCAACAACAGCAACAACAACAACAACACCGACGAAGCAATCGAAACGGGAGGAGGAGAAGGAGGAAGACACACCCGCAAAGTAGTGAAACTCCTTCACAGCATTCAATAGAAGAGACTGAGAACATTACTTCCGAAGTTAATGATCATCAACATCCGCATACGAATAACAACGTGGACCAAGACCAAAACAATGGCAAGTCGTCCAACCCCGATAAGGCGAGTCAGGAACAATCAAACAAGCGCGAGAAGAAATCGTCTCGTAAAGATAAGGTGCAACAACCAAAGAGCAACCAAAATAATAACAACAACAACAATAACAAGAGAAAGAAATCGAGTAAAAAATTCTCATGGAGAAAAGAAATTCCAGAAGGTACCGTCGATCCCATCTCCCTTGAACCACTGAAGAAGTTATCTTATCCACCCTTTGCTTTGAAAATTACACCGCCTTATGATCCCATCCCCGATTGGCCCATACCAGAAGAACAAGACAAGAAGGATGCAACAATAGATCAAACCTCTCGCATGGTTATGAAGGAGAAGAAAGATCCCAATCAAAGAGAGGTAGACTTAATTTCCAAACAATGGGGACATCTATTACCCAACAATGGTAATAATAGTGACAAGAATGAAATAGTGGAGGAAACGACAAGCGTAAAATGCTCCAAACTTGGAAATAAACATGTGCATTTATACGATGGTCGTGTTTTGGCGCTCTATCTTGTTTCCACGCTGCAATTTATTGATCCGTTGAATAGGAGAGATCTTACTCGTGAAGAAATTGGAAATCTAGATTTGTATCTACAGAAACATGGTTTGAAAAAGATGAAAGTGTTGGAGGCCTACAACGAGAAGGGGATAAGTTTGAGTAGTGCGGGTGCTAATGCACAAACACCTCATGGGAGATTACAAATTAGACAGGAAGAGGCGAGAAATCTTTTGAATTCTATTTTTAGTCATGGACAAAGTAATCCAAATCGTTCGACGACGATGGATGGAGACAATAGGGGGGGGGCGGCTGCTGCTACTACTAGAAGAAGGGGCAGAGAGAGGAGAGGAGGATCCAACATGGGTGGGAATGAGAACCTTGATGATGATGGTTACATGAGAGGGCAAGACGATTCATCGCAATTGTATGCTTCTTACCAAGCGAGTGAACACCGCCCACAAAATCAGGCTTCAAGTTCAATGCCGCATGGAAATGTTGTCCCATGGGATGTAAATGAAGAGGGTATTTTGGCAGATCATGGTGGTGGTCTTTTGATCATTGATGATGATCTTAATCCGGGACTAAGAAGTGGGTTCAATCGTACAGTCAATGACAATAACCATGGCGGTGTAGCACAAATGGCAACTTGGAATAACCATCGGGCACGAGTTCATGCAGATAGCTTTCCAGCCTTGCCAAGGCCATCCTTGGCATCGGAGGGTGGCGATACGACATCGGGGAATAATACAGTACGGGGTGACGGGGGAGACAAACAAGTGGATGCATCTTCCAAGCCTGCCAAAGTGGTATCCAAGAGTTTGTCCAAGATTGGCAAATTGGTGCAAAAGACAGATCCAAAACAGCAAGAAAAGCAGCGCAAAGCTAGAGAGCTTGCCCTGAGAAAAGCAGAACTGGCCAATCTTGCCTATGAAGAGTCTATCAGAAGAATGGACAATGGCAGTTCATCGTACGGTGATATGAACACCAATCCATCCGCTTCTGGTCTTTTACCCGTCCCGTCGCGGGCTAGTTTTCCAGAACCTTCGGAAGGCCAGTTGATTCGAAATCGAAATCTTGCAACAGCACTTGGGGTTGCTCCGTCGACTGTACGCGATAATCTATTATCTGGATGGTCAAGGCCGACGGATATTCCCAAAAGTATCGATGAATTCGGTAACGAGTTGAATACAACGCAATATCCAGACTCATTGATACTAGAAGCGAGGGAACGGATGACGGAGTTACTCCGCCTTGAAAAGAAATGGCTATCGTTTTTGAAAGATGACAGAGCAGCATCCTGTTCATTGAAGCCCATGGATAAACCTACTAGGAAGTTTGTTCATGAATATTCAGACTTTTGGAATATGCACACGCAGAGTTTTGACCCACAGCCAAATAGGTATGTTCATTGCGTCAAACTGTTAGAAACACGTTCCCCACGTCCTTTGTTATCCGAGGTTGCACGGACATGGAGAGGACCAGGTCCCAAGGTTGTCGCCCAGCAGCAAACGACCAAACCAGTATCCATTGAACATCCCGAAGATGAAGACGCCATCTCTTCGTCGACTAGAGAATTTCATAGAACAGAACAGAGAGCTCCGTTGCGACTCGAACCTCGTTCTTTGGCATCAGGAATAATACCTCCTCCAGGTGCCATGTTTGATCTTGATGTCGACCCAACCCCTACTTCAACCAAGAATGATCATGTTCCGCAGCCTGCACCACGCTTTGCCCCTCTTCTTGCAGAGAGGGAACGGCCTAAATTAGCTCTTCAGCCTCGCACAAAACCACTGGAACTTCCAAAATATGAGCCGCCTAAAAAATCTATGTATTCTGAAATATCCAATAACCTAGAAATCTATCGTGAAGTTGAAAAGGAAAGGAAAAACTTGCATGCCGAGAAAAATAAAAACATTTTTGCTGCTTTGGCCAGTGACGACGAGGAATCTGATAGTGACTGGGAAGTTGGTGAAGCATTGGTGAAAGTCAGTGATGATGAAGAATAAATGAGTAAAGAATAAATCAAGCACCATGCACAATATAGTTAGACATAAATTTCTTAAGTTATTCGTACTTTTTGCTCTAGTATCTAAAAAGAGTTAAATCAGTTCTTCCTCTGTAATTTCAAGATCGTCATCTACCATACTTTTTGCTAGTATCTAAAAAGAGTTTAAATCAGTTCTTCCTCTGTAATTTCAAGATCGTCAACTACCTCTCCACTGCGTTCCTTCTCATCATGGCCCTGTCTCTTAATTTCTTCACTGCCTTCTTTTATACTAACACGTTGGATGTTTTCCGTATCTTTATTTTGGATCGTGATGGGTATCTTCTTCTCTCCGATAACTTCTTGACTTGACGTCAACTTGGGTACAGAAACGACTAGAACACCATCTGAAAGACTCGCCTCGATTTTATCCACATCCAAGATAGTAGGATCAATCGTAAACATTTGATCAAACTCATTGCTCACAATCTGGCCATGCTGTTTATGTTTTCGGGACGCCGTGATTTTCAACACAGTGTTTCTATCTGTTAGGGTCAAGGATATGTCACTCGCATGCACACCCGGAAGATCGAAAGATAACTCCATGCTCTTATCGTTCTCCCCAATGTCGTATCTAGGGGGTGTATGATAGTAGACATTCGAAAGTTGCCTTCGCTGTTGCTCAAAAAGAGAATTCATTCGGACGGGGATGCTGAAGATTTCACTCATGTGTTCAATCATGCTACTTGCTGGTGCTCGAAACCCGCGACCGCGAGGGCCAAGTATGTCCCACTCTGGGCTCATGTTGCATTCTCCCAGGGCAGTGCAATACCTTTTGGCCCTTGCAGAAGGAAAAAACATGATGAAGAAAAATGTAAGAATTGAAGTTGTCACTTTCATTGTTTCAGTTGGGAACTAAGTTTATTGTTCGTTCTTTGAAAATGGGATTGGTTCAAAAATTGTGAGATCAAGAGAGATAGATAAAAACAGACAAGTCTCACAGTACGTAGCGTATTGCTGCAGCAGTGTGTGTAGTAGGCACGACGCACAGCTACTAGAGGGTACTATGTGTATTATGTGCGCAGACTGGAACCCTGATTAGAAAGAACAAACAAGAATTCCATCACACGTGTAACAAAAAGACGAACTTCCGTCCTCTCAGGGTTGATTGAATGAAAGGAGTTCTCTTGCGAGCAATAATGCAATGGTGAATAGAAACCTAAAATACTGAAATGCTGTTTATGTTTAATGTTTTTTTATTAACGGTGATAATTCCAAACGTAAAGAGACGCGCAAAAAAGGTCCATGGCCATAAGTCATCAGCTGTAATTCTTACAAAGTTTCCTAACATATAAGCAAAAGACCAAAGTTAGATCAACCAAGTAGCCGCTACTGTTGCAAAAATGATGCCACTCATATAGATTGAAATACGGTCGGAAAAGGCATGACTGATAACATCATCAGACGGAGTAGATGCAGTATCATTTCCAATGTCGACATCATCACCAACTGTGCGTTTGGGCTGTTTCGTACTTTTGGCACCTTTTGGTGCCCTTGTGCTCAATTTAAGTGATTTGGTGACCTTCTTAGGTGACTTAGTACTCAATGTAGGAGCTTTTGTACTTAATTTAGGCGACTTGGTGCTTATTTTCGGCGACACTGTGCTCTTCAACTGGGCACTTGGCTCTTTGGAGGAAGACAAGTGACGTTGACCTTTGTGAATGAAACGGTTGGAAATCTTTTTGTTCCGAACTATTTTCCTCTCTAAAATAGCGGCAGAACTTTTGTTGATAACAACACAAATCAAAAGAAGAGCGATCAAAGTCTTGGTTGTCATGATGAAAAGGATATGAATGGGCAAAGTGAGTTTTCTGTTAAAAAAGTATGAACTTGAAAGCAACTTCTCTTCCTTCTCCCTCGATTGTCTTGCTTGAAATTCAGTTATTTCTAATCAGTCCAACTCAATTTTGGTGAAAAAAATTGTACTGTACCAAGACAGGAATCGACTGAGCTAACTTTTAAAGCAACCCTAAAGTACATGTGACATGAATTCAATCATACATTGTTTTGAATCATGAGTCAAGCAGACACGATCTAAATCTCAGAAGATGGCTGCCTAGACACGGCATCGTGGTAATCAGATCTCCCCATGGACTCGAGCGAAATAGCACTTGCACTATTACTTATACTTCTGACCACTCCTGGCATAAAGGAACAGTGAGCAGATTGTCGCACAACATTCCTCGTCTCCTTTTCTGCATCACTCCTTTTAGCAGCTTTCCTCATCAAGTCAGTAACGTCAATTGGTATCATATTTCTGATTTTGGCCTCAGCAATAAGCTGTTGTTGCGCCAATTCGTGTGCTGCACGAAGTGTTGCTAGCTTCGACTCAAATGTCTTACTCAATTTTTCCAATTCATCGAGAAACATCTTGTCATTGGCTAAACTAGCATCCACTTCAATAGGCTTGGGTGGTAGATAATTTACCTCATCCGGTGAGAACAATCCTTCTATCTTCACCGGGCGTGCATTTTCAATCTTATTTGTAGCATTGCACAATCGACCCTTACTAAAAGCTCCCGTCGCATCAAATGCAGGATTCCACTCTGGCATTTCAGATATTTTTTCTAGCGTTATACATCCCTTTGCTTCCTTTTCTGATTTTTGCCCACCTCCTCCTCTAAGAGGCGTCGCAGCATCTCTAAGATTTTCAAAGTTGACATCATGTTTATCATTTCCATAATCACCAAAAAATCCTGACCCGTTGGCACCACTTCCATGCAGGTCCAGAGCAGTACTAAAGTCATGAAACTGTTCCCCATTCCTATTTTTCTTTCCACCTTTGTCAGATTCAATCATCATTTTAATGAATCTTCGAAGAGCCAATACACTTTGTGGCCTGTGCTTATCATCCATGACACTGGAAGTTTTCTTACCCCTGTGAAAACTTCCTTTCCAAGTCGATCGTTTCTCATACAATTTTCTCAATTCATTCACATCTCTTTTTATAAACGTATGCGATGCCAGTCTTGTCGAATCATATCGCTGACTTGGATCTTTTTTACAGCAACATTGAATAAAATCCAACATTTCAGGACTCCACGCATCCGGATCGGCAAGAGTTGGCGATGGCATGGTGGGAATAATAAAAATGGCTCTCATGGGATGCAAATTGGCATGTGGCGGCTGCCCCTCCGCCATTTCAATCGCTGTAATACCCAAAGACCACACATCAGCTCTTCCGTCATAATGGCTCTCTCTTATTACCTCGGGAGCCATCCAAAACGGAGACCCGACGACGGTTTTGCGTTTGTTCAGTGTATTAGTTAATTCCGCTGATACTCCAAAGTCGGCAAGTTTGACCTCCCCCTCTGAGGTCAATAATACGTTTCCACATTTGATGTCTCGATGACAGACGTTTGCAGTGCCATGTAGATATTCCAATCCCAGTACAATCGAGGCACATATGGCCCGAATCACTTCCTCTCCTTCTGGATAGGAATGCATCCCGCCCGCGTTCTCTATAAAATCCAAAATACTTCCTCGATCACAGTATTCCATAATAATACACAAACTATCGGGATCAATGCAAAGACCATTATTGCTACCACCCGATTTCTTCCCGGGAGGTGTCACAAAACATCCCATATAATCCACAATAAACGGCGAATCGCATCGGGATAGAATATCAATCTCCGACATCATTTTATCCGTTTCTGATTCATGTGCATTGGGGATTATTTTCACAGCCACAACGGAATTCGTTGGCTTGTGTTTGGCGCGAAAGACTGTTCCAAAGGATCCCTCCCCTAGACGACTTATGATTTCAATACAACTTTGATCGGTGGTAGAAGTAAGCTGTGTGTAAGAGAGGAGGAGTGTGGGAGGATTGATTCAGAAAGGAGGATTTAAAAAAAAAAGAAGATTGAGTTCACACAAAGGATCGCACAAAAGGACGGTATTACAAACACGATAAACACCCAGTTGAATGAAGGAACACTCGAGCGTATGGATAGATGGACTCTTCTTCCTCACCTGAGGCATTTTGCATTTAATAATTGATAACTGTTACAATGCTTTGTGTGTATTGAGATGATTGATATGAACGGGAAAACGAACTGAAATTAGAACAGGCAACTTGAGTAATATTTTTTGTCTCTCTCTCTCTGTCTCTTGATATCGGTCGCCAAAAGTAACTGTCTCGCTCTCTCGACTAATAAACTCTAATTTTATTTGCAATATTTTTAACAATAGGCTTGAATGGTTTACCAATGATGAAACTATAAGGAAGGAAACACTTGCGCAACTCCACAATGTTTGTTTGATGCGTTTGATTTTCGCTTGTCGCAGGTCCGGTCCCGCGGTCATCAATTCCCTTCCTTTCGCTCGCTCTGTTTTCTGTCTGTTCGAGGGTTCGATGGGAATGGAATTTATGCGGCAATTCCTGATATGTACATACGTTACATACAAGGTCGTAGTAGGGAGGGGATACTACTATGATGCATGTCGCTGCCATCAGCTCGTGGAATGGAGCCGTAGAGATTTGAGACAGATTTCAGATTTGGCACATCAAGCACAGATCGACAGCAGATAGCACATCATGGCGACATGAGACATGACGCAGCCACAGACAAAGCAACACAATACTCAACACAACCAAACACGTTTCTTTTTTTTCAAAGTGTGTAGACAGTTTCATTTCCCAACCGTTTAGTTAATGACCAGGTTGACGAACATTCTTGTTTCGTAAATAATTTCATTAATTATTCTCTACTACTGTACAATACTTTGAAACAAACCTACAACAGCATTACTCCATCTCAAGCAGATTTGTCTCAATCGTCGTCACTGTCCACATCATCTTCAGGTAGAATATACTGCCTCTTCCAAACCTTGTAATGCGCCGTCTTTTTCCAAATATAATAAAACTCTATAATCTCCTTGGTACTCTTTGTCTTTACAAACTTTTGCACCTGATGAAACTCCTTCCCCACCACCGCCAGGGAAGCTTCAAATACTGCAATCTCATACGGACTCCACTTCTCAATCACCGTTGGACGACGAATCGGAGACAAAAGAATGGAAAGAGCAGTGATGGATTCCACGGGAAAATGTCCAGTAGTCGCATCGTATCCAAAAGGTGCGAGATGTATCCCAGGCATCATCATTTGTGATGAAAGTTGAATGTAATCTTCTGCCATTCGATGTGCTCTCCAACGTTTCACTTCGTTTGGATTTCCACTTGATGGGATCATATTTCCTCTGGAGGGATAGGTTATATCTTCGACAATTGCAGGTTGTTGTTGTTGTTGTTGGTTTTGCTGTTGGATGGGCGGCAGAGAAGATTTGGTCATGTCCTTGTTGGTTGGTTTTGTGTTTGTGAGATGGTTGGTATCATTATTATCAGTATCGTTTGTTTTCACTCGTTTTGTATCTTGATTGCCATTATTTTGGTTACTGTTTTCCCTCTTGTTGGGGGAGTGGGAGGAGATTTCATCAACTTTCATCATTTCCTCAGCGGATCGTTTCGGACCCCCTCCTCCTCCTCCTCCCTGTTCTTGCCCCTTATGATCGTGGTCATGAGGATTGTCTTTACCCCCACTATTTGTTGTATGTTCCCCGGGATCCTTTTGCATGGTCCCTGAAACAGTACAATGTTGTATGGATTGTTTTGCTCCAGGTGATGGTGGTGGTGGGATAGCACCCACGTTGGCGGAAGCAAGAGGATTATTATTGCTCATGGTGAAAAATACTTCAACAAAAAAAACAAAAAGGAGAAAATGTACCGAAAGTGTTGCCGTGCCCACGGCGGGTCAAGGACAGACGCACATACTGTTATACGGAGTACTTAGTATGATGAGCCTCCTACACTATGTACCGTAGTACAGTAGTGGCCGCAGCAACAACGGATGTACAGTACTGCATGAGCATACGCATGTGAACGGAAGAAAGGGTGTCAACATCCGCTGGAGCAAGCATGGATGGATGCATCGGTACCCGGGTACGTATCTACTTTGTAGACGGGGAGTAAATAAATTTTCTATTTGATAAGAAGTCATCCAATTGCACACACAAGAGGAAGAACCATTGGAAATAAAGTCAGTTGACTGACTATCTCTAACTCTACATTCATTTGTGCATTTGGTGCCAACATGATAATTTCGTCCACTTCGTCTCTGCTATCCACACAGGCACGGGTGCTATTACCCTTCATCATGCCGGTCATCATGATGATCATGATGAATTCCTTTGCACGTCAGATTGAAGCTTTTTCTCTGTCCAGTTCAATGACAAGGGTCGTCAAAACTACAAATAATATGAAGTCTCCCCAAACTCCAAGGCTCACGACATTGACATTATCCTCATCTTCTTCCCCTTCTTCTTCTTCTTCTTCTTCTCTGTCAGAGACACAGTCACAAACACCCTTCGATGAAACATGCGATGTCCTCGTATTGGGATCAGGGCCCGCTGCCCGTGCCATTGCATCCCTTCTTTCCAAGAACCTGGATGTCATATTAGCCGATCAAAATTACAATCGATCCTGGCCACCCAACTACGGTGTATGGGAAGACGAATGGGATTCTATTCGGACTCTCTACAAGGATGCCTTTTCTCATGATCTACCAGACGATTGCATCGATCGTAGATGGAGTGTGACAGACTGCTATTTTGGTGGATCCTTTGACATTCCCATTGAACAGAGGTTTCGCATCGATCGTCCATATTTTAGGATCGACAAATATGCACTGCAAAGGGCACTTTCGCCACGTGAGGGTGAATATCGAATCGTCCAGGCCAATCATATGTCAGAGGCCATCAATGTCAATCTGTATGCACCGACCAATTCCTTGGTACATGATGAGTTTGGAAGTACCATTCAGTTGCAGACCAAGGAGAAGGAAAATATATGGGTGAGATCTAAATTGATTTTGGATTGTACGGGTCATGAAACAAAACTTGTTTTGAAAGATGCCAAGATCAAATCCATCCCCCCTGGATTTCAAATTGCCTATGGTGCACTCGTCACCGTGGATGAGACGGAGGTTTTAGATAAGACTCACATTGGGCCTTATGATAAGGAAGCCATGACGTTGTTTGATTACCGTACAGATCATTTTGAGGACGAGGCTTCTTTGAAAAAAGCAGAGAATGCACCGACTTTCATGTATGCCATGCCTCTCAAGGATAATCGAATCTTTTTTGAAGAGACGAGTCTTGTTGCGAGACCGGCGGTGAGCTTTCAGGATTGTAAGGATCGGTGTTTTAGAAGATTGGATCATTTGGGCATCAAGGTTGTGGATATTGAGGAGGAGGAATTTTGTTACATTCCCATGGGTGGGCCATTGCCAGCAAAAGATCAGAGGGTGGTTGCATTTGGTGGGGCGTCGGCTATGGTACATCCTAGTACAGGATACAACCTCTGTCGAAATATGATGGGCGCCGGGGCGGTTGCAAAGGTCATAGCGGAAGGACTCAAGTGCGATGATAGTACACCACCGAATTTCGATAGGATTGCAGCTGATGCATACCATGCCATGTGGTCCCCGAGCAATATACGCCAACGGAACTTTGCAGTATTTGGTGGAGAATTCTTGATGAAACAAAATGTTGAAGGATTACGAGGGTTCTTTGATGGTTTCTTTCGATTGCCCATGGAGATGTGGTCGGGTTTCTTGGCTGGGTGGCCGGGTTTACCGAACAATGAAAAGCATGAGACATGGTTCGCTCGCTTGTTGTTTGGATTAACATTTGTTTCGAAATTGCCACCCAAGGTTGCGCTAGATATGCTCTTTTCCATCATTAGCTATAGTATTACGGAGGGCGTTGCGTTGCCTCAGGCTGTGACGCCACTTTTTGGAGAACCTGATAGCTATTTATACGTGGAGAGACCCAAGAACCAGGGTGACATCGCTGCAAAGAATGAGGCCAGGCAAATGATTTCCGCGTCCAAAATCCAAACTGAGGTACCAGTGCCTTTCGAGGAAGAAAATACCAAGGGCAGTGCTGCTCCAGGTACCGTGACACCAGATGTGCCGGTGAAGGTGGCTTAAAATGATAATGTAACACAATAAGAATATAAAGCACAAAGCACAGAAATAACAGGAGGTTCGATAGTTTCAAATCTAGTATCCCTATCTTGCATTTTTGCCATAATCACCACTGCTACTAGTAATGGGCTGAGATTCACCAGCACTTGCTAAAGACAAATATCATTAAATGCGAAATGCTACTGCGTACACGCATCTTGTCTTCTTGCCATGCAGCAGCAGTTTCCCCTTGACTGGTGCTGCTGGTTGCCATGATTATTGTTGCGTTGGTGCCATTCTGGTGCTGCTGCTCAGTCTCGTTTAATACCAGCACTCCACTACAACGACTATTAGTATTTGCCGCCGCCGCATCAGTACTAGATGAAAATTACTCAAACTAATCATCGTGTGAAATTAGTATTGTGGTTTGGCGGCGGCTGGTGGTGGTTGGAGGAGGACGGATCGTATCGATTTCCTCCTCATCCTCGTGATGCTTGTTCTTGTGCTGAGTGAAGAGCCTTCTTTCTTGCTTCGTCTACTACCTACTGATGATTGATTTGAACTGCTTTCTTGTTCCTATTTCTTCCTCAGCAGCAGCAGCAGGAGGTGCGGCTACTACTTCTTTTCCTCGTGCTGGTGGTGGTGACTACTAGTGACTCGAAGACGACCTGACGATTGATAGGATCTTTCTTCTTCAGGACAACTTCGTTGTTACTCTACTAGTAAGTATCCATGATGGATGGCGCCGGAATATCACCTATATATCCTATATCCTCCTCTCTATGACCTCTAACTCTATCTCTATCTAGAGATCTCTCTCTACTAGTAGTATTAGACTACTAGATATGTAGGGTGTAGAAAGTTGGTGAAGAAGCATCTTCCAGTGGATCTAACACATTCCTACACTGTACACTGTATGTGGAGGTCATAATTTTTATGCAATGAAGACATTAGCTGGCTGTGCAACGGACATGAGTGAATGTCAATATCGAGACTAAGATGTTCACTTTTTGTGACTACTCGGTTCTCACTTTTTTGGACGTGTACGGGTTTTTGGTGTTTTTGCGTGTGTTTGTCTGCACAATCAGAGAACGTAGTAAAACATAGCAGAGAATGATGGGGTTGATTTCGATCATGAGGGGGGTGTTGAATTCCTATCCGTTACGTACGCTTTTGCGTCGAGTCACGAATAAATAGTGAACAGAAAAAAAATCAAGGAGCAAGAGCAGAAACGAGACACAATTTATACTGTACTTCGGTAACGATAGTGTAAATTGTTATGAGTATCCTCAAGATGATCGTCATCTTCGCGTTCGCCACCATGTTGGCACCCCTCTCCACCAGTGTTCTTGCTCCCCTTCATGGCATCCATCCCGTCATGTTTGTCCATCAGAAGAGCAAGCACTTTATCATTGCTAGGGAACAAAAGATTGTGCATGCTTCGGTTTGCTCTTCTTATCTTCCCTTGGCCCCATCCTCACCAATTGAGATCTGCGATGATTCGTCCTCTGCAGATCTTCGTTCCTTGACCAGCGTTCCTTGTCCTCCCATCAAAAACAGTCCCAACGTCACCTCGTCCTCCAGCTCATCTTGTGCTGACATTCCCGTTCACGTCCGTCGCGTAGTAAAACCGTCCCCTCTGCTTTCTTTGCCAAAAACTCGTCCCGTTACCGAACAAGTAATCATCAGCCAAGATAATCTCCCAGTGAAACTCAAGATTCCCAACATGACCTATCACACTCCTCAGCATGCTGCTCTTCTTCAAGAAATATCCAGTCTTCGCGTAGTAAAACCGTCCCCTCTGCTTTCTTTGCCAAGAACTCGTCCCGTTCCCGTACAAGTAATCATCAGTGCCCAAGATAATCTCCCAGTGAAACTCAAGATTCCCAACATGACCTATCACACTCCTCATCATGCTGCTCTCCGTCAAGAAATATCCAGTCCTCTTCAGAATCTCACGTATTACTCCGTTCCTGATAACAGCGCTCGTCGTCAATCGCCTGTTCATCACATGTCTTTTATTCAGCTGTACAGCAAGTGGATTGCCACATATTGCCCTGCCGACTTGTTCTTATCCTCATGCTTTTCGTCATTTGCTTTTTGGATGGCATCGTTCAAGCGTGCCATGACGGTAATGAGCCGAGAATCGTGTCCCATCATTATGACAAAGGTGCAAATTGTCCCAAGCTTCATCACACAAGCTTTTCATTCACAGACTTTTATTCTTCCCACAATGGTCTACTTGCATCCTCACCAGCATTTGCCATGGATGAGGATCGTCGCCTTTGTCCTTGTGGCATTTTCATCAGTTGTTTGCATCCTCATCACCTTGAAATCGCTCATCTTTAAAATGATATGCCTGGTGAGGACTCAGAGTACTGTCGTGCCAAGGGATGATGAACGACCACTCAGATCCTCCTTGGCGCCCTTCATCAGAAGCAATGGAATGCTCAGGATTAATGTTGCCCCAGCCGCTGGATCCCCGAGCGAAGGATTTGAGGCATTCCTTATACGCTGGGGGTCAACGTGCCCGAGCAAGGAGACCTTTCAGGGTTCTAGACGTCCAGCGAACCAAGGAGGCAAGGTTAAAAAATTGTACAACCGAAACGAAATCAACCTTGCCTGCATTGAGCATAGTTTTCTGTTCGCGATTGATCGGCAGGAATACAAAGAGATGATGCCACGTCCTTTGCCTACAATCCAAGAAGAAACTCCTGAAGATGATACTGCTGAGTATGACGATGATGAAGAAGTTGCTTCAAACGAATTATTCTTGCTGCATGATTGTAATGAAGAAATTTTGGATGATGTAGCTGATATTTTGCCTATGATGGAATTTCATCAGAGTGACATTTCAAATAATGATGTCATTGATGGTGATGAAACTGAAAAGTTTGATACTGCGGCGCCAGATCCTCCTCCTTCACTACAAAACATCAAGGTTGGAAGAGGCACTAGAGTTGACGAAAAAGGTCGAGTAATATGGTTCTCTTATCGCGCACAACAAGAAGCTGGGCACGAAACGGAAAAATCACAAAAGGGCTAGCATTGAAAGGTAAGAAAGAGAGAATCATGTATCATTTATCGTACTATTTCAGTCTTCAAATATCTCACAGTATTATATTTATTTGTGTCTACTCAACAGGATGTGACGGCGATTGGTTTTGAATCTTCGAGTTTCTTGCCTGCTTCCATTATCTCTCATTGTTTTTCAGGGTCAAATTCTTTGTTCGCTTGTTTGCTTTCTTCGTTTATATTGTTTGATGATTTGCTTGAATTTCCTTCTTATTTGATATCATTGCAATGCTCCTTTCATCTTTTCATATCTTTAATGCTTCCTCGGAGTTGGTAGTCATATCTTTTCCACTTTCCTCCTGTATTAGTTGAATTTTGTCATCCTCGTTTCTGTCTCCTCTTCTTTTCACAGATGCCGCCTTCGGATGCCGATAGAAGTCTTTTTGTTGGGTTGGTCGGTCGGTTGGTTGGTTTGCACCGTGGTTGGTTGTTAAGTTTCCATATTGGTCAAGTATACTTTCATGAGTTTTTGAATTGTTGATTTTTTCTTTGTTCTTTTCATCTTTGTTTTATCTATCAGCTAAGTTATCTTTTCATTTTCTGCCTTGTTTTTTTACAGATATCGCCTTTGGATGCCGATAGGAGTCTTGTTTTTTGATTTTGTTTGCCTTGTTTTTTTTCATACTTGTCTTATCTGTCGTCTACTAAGTTATCTTTTTAATTCTCTTTTTTACCTCCACAGACGTCACCTTTGGATGCCGAGAGAAGTCTTGTTGTTGGGTTGGTCAGTCGGTTGGTTGGTTGGTTGATGAGTTTCCACATCGGTCAAGTATACTTTGATGTGTTTTTTATTCTGTTTTGTTTGTTTGCCTTTTGTTCTATTCATCTTCGTCTTATCTGTCATCTAAGTGATCTTTTCCGTTTCTGTCTTTTTTTTTTTTTACAGATGTCGCCTTTGGATGCGCTGATAGTCGATAGGAGCCTGTTGGGTTGGTCGGTGGGTTGGTTGTTTTGCCTCGTGGTTGGTTGTTGAGTTTCCACATTGGTCAAGTATACTTTCATTTGATTTTTGTTTTTGATATTGTTTAATTTTTGTTCTTTTCGACCTCGTCTATTTGTCGTCTAAGTTATCTATTCAGTTCTCTTTTTTTCTTTCTCCACAGATGTCACCTTTGGATGCCGATAGGAGTCTTGTTGTTGGGTTGGTCGGTTTGCCTCGTGGTTGGTTGTTGAGTTTCCACATCGGTCAAGTATACGTTCATGTGATTTTGGATTGTTGTTTGTTTTGTTTGCTTGTTTGTTCTTTTCATCTTCGTCCTGTCTAAGTTATGTTTTCATTTTCTGTCTCTTGTCATTCCCACAGATGACGCCTTTGGATGCCGATAGTCGATAGGAGCCTGTTGGGTTGGTCGGTTAGTTGGTTGGTTGGTTTGCCTGTTGGTTGTTGACTTTCCACATCGGTCAAGTATACTTTGATTTGTTTTTTATTTGTTGTTTCTTTCGTTCGCATTTTTTTCTTTTCATTTCATCTTCGTCTCACCTGTCGCGGCCTAACTTTTCAGTTTCTGTCTTGTTTTTTTTACACCTGTCACCTTTGGGTGCCGATAGGAGTCTTGTTGTTGGGTAGGTTGGTTGGTTTGCCCTGCGGTTGGTTGTTGAGTTTCCACATCGGTGAAGTATACTTTAATGTGTTTTTTATTTTTGAGTTTGTTTGCTTTGTTTGTTTATCCTCGTTTTATCTATTGTCTAAGTTGTCTTTTCAGTTTCTGTCTTTTTTTCCTCCATAGATGTCGCCTTTGGATGCCGATAGGAGTCTTGTTGTTGGGTTGTCGGGTTGGTCGGTTGGTTTGCCCCATGGTTGGTTGTTGAGTTTCTGTTTGGTTCAAGTATAAAACAATGTTTTCATTGATCGATTTTTTTTACATATCCTTTGTTCTTTTTAACCTTTATATTTCGTCTCAGTCATTTTTCGCTTATCTTTTTTTCCCTCTGCAGACGACGCCTTTGGATACCGTTTGGCGATTGGAGTCGGGAGTCGGGTTGGACCGTCGGTTGGTTGGTTTGCCCCCGTGGGTTGATTGTTAAGTTTCCCTTTTGCTCATTTTTCATTTTTTTTTCATTTGCTTGCTTTTTTGATCGTTTTGCATTAATCGTCAGTCTTCTAAGTTATCTTTACAGCTCCTGTTCTCTCTCTTTTTTTCTACAGGTGGTGATGTGTTGGTTGGGATGCCGATGGGAGTCTTGTTGGGTTGGCATCTTGGTTGATTGTTGATTTTGTTATCTTCGTTTGCGATCACACGTTTTTTTATGGTAAAGTGTATTTGTTTTCATTCTTCATTTATCTTTGTTTCTTGTTTTTTCTCTGTGTACTCAATATTTTCTTTTAAGGATCATGCATTTGCTTTCATTCAGTGCATGTTACTTTTCATTTTTGTTGCCGGCACGAGTTTTTATTTTCACATGTGTGCTGATATCACACATTCATAAAAACTATCTGACTGTGGAAA
>JAAMXU010001214.1:0-25892 GCA_019693545.1 Chaetoceros muelleri | reverse complement strand
AAAAGATCGTCATCAACTTCATATCTTCTGACTTCAGATGACACATCCAAAAGGGAGAGGAGAAAAGATTTTACGATTCCGTCAGCCAACTTCTTCTCTCTCTCTCTCTCTCTCTCTCTCTTTGTTTCCATTGTGTCTTCTCATTCATTGCGTAATTACATTGATTGATATAATCGTGCCAGTTCCTTCATTTTTTTATTCGACTCGATTGCTGGTATTTTCCTATGGACAGCAAAACTACCATTTTCTTGATTGATAAAGAAATTTAATTAAAAAAAGAACACAACGACTCTAATGAACCCAACGAACAAACTTCACCAGCACAAATCTTCACTCGCAACAAGAAAGATGCCCCCCAGGACATCATCGGGGCCCTCATCAGTCCCCCTTCTTCTGGTCATCATGTCAATGTTCCTTTGTTGGATGTCACCCTCTTACTGCTGGACGACAACGACAACGACAATCAAGACTGCTTCTTCTACTACTACTTCTTTTTTTTCTTCTTCTTCCTTATTGTTACGGCCACATTGGGATACCTCACCCGCAGTAGTCCGTAGTAGCACCCGTACATTACTGTCCATGACACCTCCCTCTTCCTCACAACCACCATCCGCATCATCCGCACAACAAGACCCGGACGATGAAATCGAACGTCTCAAAAGTATGGCGGCCAAACTCCGCGCCGATGCTGCCAAACTCGAAGCGGAAAAAGCACAGCAACTCGCCGATGCTGCCGAAAAGGCCTTTCGTAAATTTGACACCAACCAAGATGGGGAAATTACCTTGGAGGAACTCAAGGCGGGACTCGAAAAGGCCTTCAAAATGGACCTGAGTGAGAAGAGAGTCAAGGAACTCATGAAAGAGTTTGATGAGAGTGGAGATGGGAGGTTGCAGCTGGATGAGTTTGTGGGGATGGATCAGTTTCGGAATAAGTTGGAGGCGTTGAGTCGGGAGGAGAAGAGGTTGGCGGCCGAGGCGAAGAAGATGGCGCAGAAGGAGGCGGAGGTTGCCAAGTTGTTGCAGGCGAAAATGGAGATTTTGAATGATCGGGAGCCTACGGTGGGGGATAAGGCGTTGAGTATTTTGCCGTATTTGTTTCCTTTGATGGATGGGTTGCAGTATGGGAGGTTTTTGTTGGGTGCGGAGGGGGCAGAGTCGAATCCGTTTGTGATTGCTGTGGCTGTTTTGTATGCCTTGTATAGGACTATTCCTTTTTCGGGATTTATTGCGTTCTTTGTGGTGAGTCTTTGTTGTTGGGATTAGTAATATTCATTCATACTCTAATGTATGTTACACACACACACACACACACATTAACTGTATTGCACTTTGCAAACAACATTCCTTCCTTGTCAACAAACAGCTCAACTTTTTACAGGGAAATCCTGGATTGAACCGATTGATTCGGTACAATATGCAGCAAGCAATCTTTATTGACATTGCCTTGTTTTTCCCGGGATTGTTGTCAGGATTGATTGGGTTGATTTTGGGTGGGGCCAATGTTCAATTGCCCACCATTGTCACTCAAATTTCGACGGATGCCATCTTTGTGACATTGTTGGCAGTGTTGGGGTACTGTACGGTCAGTTCTCTTTTGGGTGTGGAACCGAACAAGGTACCGATTATTTCACAGGCGGTCAATGATCGAATGCCAACGATTGATATGTTTGAAATTGATGCCAAGGGGAATATCTTTGCCAATCCCAATAGAAGAAGAAATAACGAAGAGCAGGAGAAAGAGGAGGAGGAAAACAAGGGAAAGGATGACTCCAAGAAGGATGAAAAGTAAATCATGATATAATCAGCATTTGGGATGTGTATTGATGAATGAATGAATGAATTTATAGATTGCATCAAAGATTCATAAAATATGTTTTACCCTTGTTTTATCTCTCTAACGTATTATTCTCGAATTGGTTGTAGCACCTGCGTACATTTGTCACAAGGTATATTTATATAATACTAGGCGGCAAACACAGTCAACAATCGATACAATTTACAACTGTATTACTACGCATCAACATGATATGCGTAAAGAAGTGTCCCAAGGTAAGAATATACCAGCAGCACCACATCAATTTCTTGGACCCTCATCATCATGCTGCTATAAAGAGAGCAATTCTCTTTAGGCAGTCTTCTCCTTCTTGGCAGGCTTGAACAAACTGGTGACAGCCACCAACAACAGTCCAATTCCAAATCCAATGGTAGGACTCGTAATAGCCGTCCCAATTCCTGTTCCCCATCCAACAATCAAATCTGTACCCTTCATACTCATCAAATCCTTGGGGAATACCACACTTTTAATAACAGCACTGATAATGACAGCCGACAATGCCGCCTGAGGTGTGGGTGACATGACAGTCATATAGGGCATCATATAAATCCAAATCAAGGCAGTGACAAGACATGACATCTGTGACGTGGTTCCAGCCATGCGAGAAACAAGAGAACGGGACATGGATCCACTGACGGGTGCCGATCCCGTAATAGCAGCCACACCACAGGCGACTCCCTGGGCAATCAACTCGCGGGGAGCAGACCATTTGATGCCATTCTCTGCCTCGAAACTCGACGCGATGCCCATGATGGAGAGGAAGTTGACAGCTGCAAAGAGAGTCGCACTGATTATGAGTGCGGGGTAGGATCCTCCAAAGCGTTCCACCACAGGAGCCGACAGGAGATCCTTGGGATTCAGAATGGACACAGGGATTTTGATGGGTCCCAGTTGGATGCCTGCATCCGGATCCAACTGAGGGATTTCTCCCACGATATTTCCAGGATAATCAAACTTCATACTCATCAATGTAGCGAGAGCCGTAGCAATGATAACCTCTGTCCCAGGGGGAAATGATTTGGGTAGGTAATTCGCTCCCTTCATGACAAAAGCTGTACAAACAAGGAACAAAGGAGCAGCAATCATACCCCATTCTCCAGGATGCGTAATGGCATAGAAAAGATTCGTCACGCTGACAATACCCGTCGCAGCAGGGAAACTCGTCTTCATGCGCACGACAAACGATGCCAAAGCAGATTGCAACACAAGAGTCTTGAGCTCTTTGGATCCCTTGGTAAAGAGCCCATTGGGTATAGCCGATGCGACAACTCCCACTGCACATCCCCACTGTATGTATTCAAGGGCGATTGAAAAAAAAAACATAAACAAAATGATAATGAGACATTTCGGTCCACGGTGTGAATCTTGTTCGCCTTGTCAAACATCTACCACTCGCCAGACAGAAAAAGTCCAACATTATCATCCTTTTTTTGGTACATTTGAACATTTCAATCAAAAAAAGTGAAAGAACATCAATGAATGACACCATCTAACTTTCTCACCTTGAATCCCTTACGAACATTGCTTGGCACCATACCCGCCAATTTTCCAAAACCCACAATACCTAAAATAGCACTGCATACTCCCACCCAAAGAGAATAGGCAGCGACCAAACGCACATAAGCCTCTTCTCCATATTCTGCAACGTAACTATCTCCATCCAAATCAGCCTTGGCCATGAGAGCTGTGATACTAGTGACGCCACAACTCATAAAAGGGGATCCAGTTGCAAGTCCCCATGCGAAGAGAGAAGGACCTGCTGTAGCCAATCCACGGTAGGAGGCATATCCAACTCCCTGTGCATAGGCAACTAGCTGCGGGACAGACGTTGCTGCCATGATGGTTCCAGCGATGACATCCCTGATGGGACTTTGGATATGACAAAAGGGGGTAGGGGTAGGGGTGGGAGGAAAGATGTGTGTAAGACGAAGATTCGTCAAGGAAAACAATCAAGACAAGAAACAAATTTCATGAGACGAAAATATGAAATGTCAAACATGTGCCCGTTAGTAGTGCAAGACAGACACCAAGTGAGGTGTATTGGATTTTCTCAGGTACATTCTTGGTACATGGAAGGTAGATTGATTGATATCGACAGTCACTAACTACCAGTGGCACTGCCTGACCTGAAATGATACAGTAACTAATATACAAATGATCATCGATCGTCACCAGGCTGGAATAGACAGACGATGCATGTACAATGAGTATTATAATAACTTACTTAAACTTGGGAGGACCAGTCTTGGACATATTGAAAGGATGCCTAATTATTAATGTACTCAACAGAGCAGAACAAGAGATAAAAGATAAAACGTCTGTTGCTGTTGCAGAGACTGTAGGGCGATGCAAGATGGTATTTTTCTTCCATGTCCAATGGCACAGTTGGACGGATGAATGATGGCTCCATCAGTACAACAATTCTAGGTACGTACGTGTGAATGTTGTCATCTACTACCTGGTACTATCAACTATCATCCAACTGTACAGTACTGCAGGGTGTAATGTTGTGTCTGTACGTAGATGTTATCGCATACGTTTTAGACATCATCAGACAGAGACATCACAGAGAGAGTACCAGGTACCACTGAACAGTACAGTGTAGAGTAGAGACAATAGACAATACAGTACCTGTATCTTTTTTCCGTCTGGGGGTCAAATGGGGAGAGGGGGTCATCTACACAATACCTTTTGTTTCTACTCTAGCAGCTCCTTTGCATGCAGGGAGTAGGAGGAGGATAGATAGGGAATAGACATGGATCATTGAAAAATAGGTATATGATTTGTATTCCGTTTTTATTTGTTACAGCTTTTGTGCAGCATAACACCCACCTAGTTGTAATCCCATCAACGGCATGTTGACAATGAGGTAGAGGGATCAAAACGCAGGAATCGTCCAGCTTCTCACGATTTCGTCCAAAAAATTGTAGTACGATCGTCCAATGGTCGTTGCTTTGTCTCTTGTCTCAATGATCAAAAAATAAAGGACAGACTATTGTACTGTAGGTAATTGAAGGATCATTCTACAGCATTCTACAGAACCTCTCTTCTTTACTGATGTACTGCACTGTATCTCCGTGAGGGAAACCTGGCGCGAAGCTAATATTACATGAATTTTTCATCCGGGATCATGAATACGACAAATAAATTGACCAATATGGCTATTTAGCTTCGTTCTTGTTGAAATTGCTATTTATCCCTGCTATGCAATAGGTTTATTTAAGAAGTTTTTCGAACCTTGTAGAAAATACGCCGGCCCGGGGGTGTGTATCCCAAACATTGTTCCACCTACAAACCATTATCCAAAACTGCGAATGGACGATCCTCGTTGACCTTTTTTGCCAACCCAATTCTTTCGCTAATTCGCAAGAGCAGTTGTTTCAATTCTCATTAATTAATTGCGTTTGAGCAATATTTGTTGCAACTACGCGAACACAGCGCTGAAGCACCAAACTAACAAACAGAGGAGAACGTCTGCACTCCTGCTCTCTAGTACTAGTAGCGCCCCAAACTTCTGAATACCAGTACTAATAGTACAGTGCACCACAACAACTGCTGCGGGTGGTGGTGTAGAGTACCACAGTTTGAATTGACAAAGGTGTTTGTTTGGGAAAGAAGTGAGGAATATTAGTAGTAGTAGTATCTCTTGCCTTAGCGACAACAACAACAAGCAGCAAGAAGGGAGCATAGTAAAAAGGTGCTGGGCATTCGCCGGCGGGAGGAGACGACGACGCCGGATCAGACTAGCAGGGGAGAAGCAGGAAGAGGACGAGCGAGAACAAAGCAGCAGTACAGCGTCATTGTAGCACCGTCATCACGTCCAGTAGTATTCTCCGTCGTTTTTGTGTCCCTACTGCTGCTTTTCTTGGTCAGCCAAGAAGAAGTCAGAACAAGAAGACATCATCGACATACGATCTGCTACTACCGTCTATTTGCATCACAATCTTCTCTGCTGTTCATCTTGTTGATCATCCTTTATCAAATACTAATCTTACGTTTCTTCTGTTCTGGGATATTTGTTGTACATTATGCTCGACGTACACTTCAATACTATCAACGTTTTTATCATTAGCGGCGGGATAATTTCCTTATCCTTCTCTACGGTCGCCGCTGTAATGATTCAAAGAAGAACTACTGATGGTACGCTTTCTTCTCCAGCTCAAGGTCCCAGCAGCACCACTCAAAGTGATACTCATACAAATAGGTTTAGCACAGCAACGAGGGAAGCAGGCCATGATGTGGATGGCAGTGATGGTGCTATTTTTACAAAAAGGCGAAGGTTAGCTACCCCTTATCGTCGTCTTATATTTGCACTTTGTTCTTCGGACATTTTGCAATCTACGGCGTTTATTCTTGGACCATTTTTAGTGCCCAGGGGATCAGTTCTATCATCGCCCTGGGGATTAGGAACAGTGTCGTCTTGTGATATGGACGGTTTGTTGATTATCTTTGGTTCTGCGGTTTCCTGCATGTATACTAGTTCCATGTGTATTTATTATTTCTGTAAGACCGTCAAGGACATGTCCGACCAAGACTTCTATGAAAAGATTGAACAGAAATTGCATAGGTTCATCCTATTGTTTAATTTACCCTTGTCGATTGCTGCCGTCTGCACGAAAAGTATCAATCCTTTGGCACACTTGGGATTTTGTCATTTTTCAAGGATGCCAATTGGCTGCGATCCCTCCATCCCTGGTGACTGTATCAGGGGGGAATATGCCTCTTTATTTGCCCTGCTTTATTGTCCTCTTGGAATCCCTGTCCTTTGCCTACTTATCACTATTTTCTGCACAATCAAAGTTGTGTCGTTTTACTCCTCGGGTAGGCAAGAACGAAGTATGTTTCAAAAGTGCATCAAAGGCAGAAACGACGAAAGAATGAATATCCAAAATGTTACCCCTACGAATGGCAATGAGGAACTACATGATTTGAGTGATGATGAAGCACTCGTTGTAGCTCAAAAGGGCCACATGTCAAGGTTGCTTCAGCGTGAAGCAATCGGTCAACTGTTATGGCACATGCTAGTTTTTGTCTTTGTGTATGGTGTGCATATTGGAGGAACAATTTTGAGGACATTTCTGCCGTCTTATAGCTCCCTCTCCGAGTTGAACAATGGGGACACAATGCCAAAAGGAATCCTCGCAGCTATCTATCTCACTTCGATTGTTCGACCCCTTGGAGGATTTTTCAATGTTCTGATTTGCGTTCGACCTCAGCTTCTGCTATTTCATAGGCAGCACCCAAATAAGTCTTGGCTTCAAATACTGTGGATATTTTTGAAGAAGGGTGGGCAAGTTTTTGTTAGTAGGAATTGCAAATCATCAATCTGTTCATCTTCAGCTGTGAGAGAGATATGTTGCTGCTGTATATGGTCCAAGCAGGATGATGGTATGGATATTTCACCAGTATTACGACAAATTGTAGAAATGCGAATGAATGGAGAGAAGCAGTACGTCTCTCGCCCCATGTATCCCCCCGAAACAATGGACGAGGAAGTAAATTCAGCCATTAGTGGTGACGTTCACCACCAAAGGAACATGCATAACCACTGCCAACATGACGATAAAAACGATTGTGTAGATGGACTTTGTTCCGTGCACCAGTCATTAGACACTGTGAAGCCAGCTTTTTCCCTGGAAGAGAATGAGTTCGTCACCAGGGCCTTTGCAAGGGCTCTCGAGAGAGCCACGGGACTCGAAGACAAATGTTTCAAAAAGGAACATGACGCACCATTGTTGCAACAAAATGATTTCGTGGCAAAGGCATTTGCCAAAGCTTTTGAGAGAGTTCAACATATTGTACCAGCAAAGCAGGGTAACAAGTGTTGTGCACTACAACAAAGATTGCAATCTTTATCCGATGGCGGCGGCGATCACGATTCATCACAAATGTGGTCAGAGAGGGATTCAATAGGCACTTCGCAGCTAAGCAGTTTTCAAGTCGACCATGACTTACCTTGGGGTCTATTCTCCACTGCTGAAGAGAATGATGAGGCATTGGCCCACAATGGGTCTAAAATTTGAAATTTATATTACGAAAAAATATATTCAAATGTTCGAAGTTTTTTGTACGGGGTGGAAACAGTCAAACAGGGAAAATGTAAGAATTTTATAAATTTACTGCAATCAGTCTAAACCTAAAATTATCCAAACACCTTCAAGTTGGATGAGATGGCTCGCTCATGTCCACCGACACGGAAAATGCATTCCTTTAACATCCACCTACTACAATCAAGCAGAATCACTGAGAGCACCGATGACCTCCTGAAGGACACAGGGGAAGAGATGCATGATAGACAGTAAAGGAGGAATGACGATGGATGAGATGAATCCTGGCAAGAGTAGAATATACACGCATACATCGTAAATTCATTTAAACCAACGTTCATGATGAAGATTGTATGAAATCACGCGCACACACATCCTGGTGACAACATAAATACAAACTTACCGTAGAAGTGGTAGGCACACTAAACATTCCAAAGTTATGCTCAAACGTTGCATCCTGAGCAGCCACACTCGTTGCTGCGCAGCAATCCTTCAGGGTATACACCTGATATCCCAACTCATAGGCAGACCTCATGGTACTCTCCACACAGCAATTGGTGAGAAATCCAGCCAGAACCACATTCTTAACTCCATTCTGACGAAGTAAAAAGTCAAGATTGGTAGAAGAGAAACCACATAGGCCATTCTTTCCCTTGCAGATGAGGTCACTATCGGCTGGTTTCATAATGTCGCAGATTTCAGATGCCCATTCTCCAGCCTTGAAGAGTTCACCCTCCTTGATTCCTGCAAGAATCCCATAGGGCTTTTTAGCAATTTCGTTATGTCCCTATAGTGTTGCAGTAAGTCGTGATAGGTGACGGGATGAAGAAACCGTCGCTTTGTGAGAAGTTATATGTGATGATAAAATGTTGTTCCAATCAATGATTGCAATCTACTAAAAGTAACCGACTACCTCTACACCCTCCCCCTCCACAAACACACACACACCGCCACTCGCTTACCTTGTCAAAAGCAATAGGAACGTGAATAATGGTACACCCAGCATTCCTTGCAGAATCCAATACCTTTCTCGAATTCTCTAGAGTACCCGTAGCCTCCATGCAATCTTTGACGGCATCATAAAGTGCTCCTCCTTGAGTAGTAAATTCATTCTGATATTCGATGAAGACACAGGCTGTTTCGGAAGGATTGAGCTTGAACACATTGCCCGTTGGCTGTTCGGCGGTCGTCTCGGCAGAAGAAGACATGGCAGCAGAAGAGGATGATGTTGTACTGCTACTACTGGTAGTCGAGGAGGAAATCGTGGTGCTGGTAGTTGTAGCGGCAATGGAGCAAGAAGAACTAGTAGTAAAAGATCTTGCAGCAGCGGAAGATGAGACAAAAGAGGAGGAGATAGAGGGAGATGAGAAGTAGTAAGAACCCAGATACCTTTTGTGATTGGACGGGGCAAATGCAGAGGATGTGTCAAGTGTGATGATGAAGATTGCAAGAGTGGTGAAGAGTTTGCAAAGTAGCATCCTGCACGGTTTTATGTTTTTAATAAGAAACATAGGAGTAGATTGTTATTCTTCGGCACTTTGGTTGGGGAAAGATGACGACAAAGTTAGGGGAAATGAGAAACTATTTTATTAGAATTTGAATAGAACACGTATGTGTTTGGGTCTAAAGTGGTTGTAGATTCATGACTTACAATAGCCTTCGAACTGACTTGAGAGGAAGAATCCCTGGAAAAAACTTTGTATGAAGCAAAGATTTGCCCCTTGGATGAACCATCCCCATCGCGTCCTCTCTCCCTTCTTCGTCAATCCCAAGGGTAAGTTGTTTGCGGTAGGCACGGGTACGAGTACCGGTAGTAGAAGCCGGTGTGGGTGGACGGACGGACAAACACGAAACAAGTTGTCACACTTTGTGGCCTTATTCGGAGTCATTTTCAGCCGTTGTGGTCTCTGCAGACGCAATCTTGGTCCAAAATCCGTTGGTGAGCTAAAATTGTAAAATTCTACAAAACTATTCGTTAATGTGACATCTAGCGAGTGGAAAGGTAACTTTTCATACAAGAATCAAAGGAGGGATGTCCCCTTTCCCGTGATTGAGTTGGCACAGTTGCTACGCATCCTGTCGTAGAATTTGGTTTTCAAAAATTTCTACACGTACAGTAGGGTGCTCCGGATGTACCCAACAACTGTCGTGCTCTCTACCCTCTACAGTGTAGAGCTAGAGTTAGTACCTACTGCTATCGAATGTAGTTCGTGTTGTGACAATTTGCAGGAGAAACAAAAGAAGAAACAATTCCAGGGTACTACTGTAGGCACCACAACCAAAGAGGGCACTTTGCGAATTCACTCCAAACATTTACCAGCACAAGGCATACTAACTAACTAACTAACGAACTGCATACATCTGCACAAAGTTTATGCCACAAAGTAATCTACAACATACATAACATACAACAACTCATACACCTTTGCTTGAGAGACAGACGGAGGTGGACACTACTACTAGCTAGATACAGTAGTTTTGGTAGGGAACGGTAAACGGTAGTATTTGGATCAAGTCACGGTGGGTGGATTACCCGACACACAATTCGGGTTCTTCAATTCGTGGAGATTTTGCAATTTTCAAGTTCCTTGTCTTTTTTTCTTTCTAGTAAACGTGGCTGCTTTACCATATCATACCATTCATTCTATAATCTATATTTTGAGTACCTCTTCTTGACCCTTGCTTTGGCCTTCATCGAGATTGAAGCCTACCACTTCTAATAAGCTAGAA
Organism: Chaetoceros muelleri; assembly: GCA_019693545.1. Classification (NCBI taxonomy): domain Eukaryota; phylum Bacillariophyta; class Thalassiosirophyceae; order Chaetocerotales; family Chaetocerotaceae; genus Chaetoceros; species Chaetoceros muelleri. The sequence continues at coordinate 15,281 of JAAMXU010001214.1, read as the reverse complement.
AGGTTGTGCATACATACTTCCTCATCACTATAAAACAAAACAAAACTACAGCAATAACCTATATCTCTTACTGCAACTTTCTCTACTTCTGAGATATAGACAAAGAGGTAGACATACAGACAGACAGGCAGACAGACATCATGAGAAACATAATAAAACTAGTTCGAATACTCCAGTCATCAGACAATGATCAAGACCTGACATCTTCTTCATCGATGGATGTGGGCCAATTACTAACAGAAATAGGCACCAACACCCTTCTCTTCCTTCTCATATTTGGAATGGCAGGGACGGTCGACATGCGAAATCTCAAACGACAGCTTCGAAATCGCTATGCCATTCTCACGGGCATAGCCATGCAATTTGTAATTATGCCCCTCCTGGGCTTTCTCTCCGTCATGAGCTTAAAAGGACAGGGACTGTCCACCTCCATGGGCATCACTCTACTCATAGTCACAGCTAGTCCAGGTGGGAGCTATTCCAATTGGTGGTGTTCCCTCTTCAATGCAGATCTCGCACTCAGTGTGGCCATGACGGCCCTGAGTACCATTCTGAGCATTGGATTGCTTCCCGCCAATCTCATGCTGTATGCACATGCCGCCTATGGCTTTGATTCGCAGGATGAGAACAATGTATTGAAATCTGTGGATTTTGTAGCGTTGTTTATATCCCTTGCCATTGTGATTGGGGCTATATTATCTGGGTTGTATGCAAGTTACAAAACGGACAGTGCGAAATTTCGAAGAATATCCAATTCGATTGGATCGCTTGCGGGCATTGCCCTGATCATTCTTTCGGCGGTGTTTAGTACCAATGGAAGTGAGGAGGGTGCCAGGCCATGGGAGCAGCATTGGAGTTTTTACGTCGGTGTGGCCCTGCCCTGTGTGGGTGGTTTGATATTGGCCAATGTGATTGCCAAATGGGCCCAGCTGGAAAAGCCAGAGGTTGTCACGCTTTCTGTAGAATGTTGTTATCAAAATGTGGGCATTGCGGCATCGACTGTGTTGTCCATGTTTGATAACAAACAAGATGTGGCCAGGGCCATGGCAGTTCCTCTGTTATATGGGATTGTGGAAGCGGTCATCTTGGGCTTTTACTGTCTGATGGCATGGAAATTTGGATGGACCAAGGCACCCAGTGATGAAAAGATATGCATCGTCTTGGCCAAAACGTATGAAGTGGACGATGAGGCAGATGAAGAAACGGCTTTGCAAGGTGACGGTGGTGGAAAAGCTGGTAATGTCATTCGTGAAAAGGATGATGCCTCCAGGGCCATTTCCATGGCACATACAGCTTCTACGGCACCTAGTCAAACCACATCTGTCCAAGAACTGACATTGCACGTGGCACAAGATGGCCAAGTCGAAGTCAAGGATGAATTTATAGTGTCACCTTCAAGAATCGATACAAATCACAGTCATAGATACAACAAGAACAACAATCGTCAACGAAGCGATTCGATTGGTAATTTATCCTATGACAGTGATCACAGTGGCATTAGCTTTGACACAAGTGGGAAGTCAACAAGGAGGATAGGAGGAGGAGGAGGAGGAGGAGAGAGCATGGATCAATTGAATTCCATTTCATTCCAGAGAAATGCCCAGTCGGAAATTGTTGCTTCGGCGGCGGTGTCTCGTCGCACCATCGAGTCGAACACCCGAGCAAGATCGCATGATGCAAAGATTCCACAACCTCTGTATGACTTATCAGGTGGTACTAATAGTAGGGGATACATTGTTTACAGTCATCGCAACAGGAATCACAAACACAATCTTGGGGGAACAATAGATGATGATTTGGAGTGTTGAATCCTTTTTGTTGTTGTATTGTTTGAAATATATAGGATCGCTGTTCAATTACATATAATAATATGATGAATTAAGTTTCAAAAATGTTTTTGTTTATATAAAAAAATGACACGGGAAACTATTACACAAGACACAAACAAATCATCGGGTCCAAAAAGGTCAAGGCCTCCAAGAGATCTACGTACAGTACTCTGTCTTTATCCCTCTCTCTTTCTCTCTCTCTCTCTTCCTCTCCCTCTCCCCCCCCCCCTTCTCTTTCAAACCTTGACCCGGTCACCTTCAGGATAGAAACCCCCGATTGCGATTCTTCGCCAAGGTCTTATTCACCTGCGCCTGCAACATGGACACACTGGCAGGCTCATGCTCCAAAATCAAATTATTCGCGCCCACAGCACCCAAAGTATCAAAATACTGCGTCAAGACCAAAATATCCATGACATCCTTACTCGTCACTCCCTCCACCGAACCACTAAAATCCGAAATGGAAGCCTGAAGTCCCTCCACAATCGCCTTCCTCTGCCTGGCAACTCCAAGACCCGACAAATACCTCGCCTCCGCATCCGCCTCGGCGGCCTTGACCTGCTGCACCTTGTCCGCCTCCGCCTTGTGACTTGCCGCCTCCTTGAGTCTCTTGGACGCATTGATCTCGTTCATGCTGGCCTTCACCCTGGCATCGGGAGAGAGATCCGTCACGAGGGTGTTGAGGATTTCGTATCCGTATTCCTTCATGACGGATTCGAGCTGTTCCATGGTGGCGGATGCAATGTCACGCTTGGAGGCGAAGGCTTCGTCGAGTTCCATACGGGGGACTGTAGAGCGTACGACGTCGAATACGTAGGATTGGATTTGGCCCCGGGGATCGGAGAGGCGGTAGTAGGCGTCATAGGCGCTTTCCTATTTCATTTGTTTGTTGCAAAAATATGAAAAGAGAGAGAGAGACAAAGAATGAGCCAAACGGAGATATGAGATGAATTTGATGTCCATGCATGAGTGCAAGACTGACGGTAAAATAATTATTTATATTTTTTGTTTTTCAATTCTTTTTGAAAAACGCAACCAGTACCGACACTTACCGTAATGACACGATACTGTACGGCAACTTCGACCCGAACAAACACATTGTCCTTGGTTTTGGTCTCACAGACGACATCAATTTGCTGAATGCGCAATGATAATTTGCCAGCCACTTGACTCAACGGAAAGGGAATCAAGTGCAACCCGGGATCTAAGAGTCGTTTGAAGCTTCCCAAGTCTTCGACTACACCGACTTCCTGAGTTTTAATACAGACACAGCATGGGAGTACCATTATTGTTTGTTTCTTTTGTTATCAATCTTGTGGAAACTGTTGTGAGTTTGTGTGTTTGTCTTTTTGTATTGGACGAGCGGATGGACTGAGTGACCGAGTGTACGTTTGGATTTTTGGATGCAATTTGTTTGCTACAGTACAGTGTGTATGATGAAGAGAGCAACGTTCTTCTCTGGCTTGTTCCATCCATCAGTACAGTGTTTTACTGTGTTTTATTACCATAGAGTAGACCCGTACTTGTACCGGTGTAGCATTTGTACGTGCTGCAGTCTGCTGCTGTATGTACGTACCGCTGTTGTGTTCGTACGATACACTACTGTACTTGGCCTTGATGATGCTGACGGTAACGCAGTACTGTAAGTGGTACCGTCAGTGCAGTGGAACATACGGCACTACTACTAGCTAGACCCACTCTGTACACGTACGTACGTAGGAGCGAGGTATACGCGCGCGCGGGTTGACACAGAATTGTGTCAAAGCGAACAACAAGGGGGGAGACATACCTCTCAGTTTTCTTTCTTTCTTTCTTGCTGTTTTTTTTCTCCTTTCATTAATTAAAATTAATACGTGTACAATCCTCCCGTCGAACGAACTGCTTGACTGTAATGTACTATTCGTTAGTTCATTAGGTCATATGTGTACAATACATGCTGGAAATAGTGAAGCAAGCAAGGTTGCCTTAGGTTTCTTCTTCGTCTCCTTCTTCTACTACGACTACATCATCTGCCTGTTCTTCTTCTTGTAGTAGAGCTATTAGCTAGTGCCGCTGGAAAAGCAAAGGAGGCAGGTGGTAGTGTAGCACACAAGTCACTATCCCAACATAATCGCGTCGTCGTCAGCATGATCATGTTTCAGCATCGTCTGCTGAAAAAGAGACAACGACGATCACAAGAAGCAGGACAGGTAGCATTATTCCAACTGCTATTCATGGCGGTGGCGACTATACTAGTAGTATTACTGTTGGGTGCTGAAGATGAATGGACCAGCACTATTGTCTGTCCTTGTTGGCTCAAGACAGTTGAATCTTTTTCGTATTCTTCGACAACTGCTGTTACAATTGCTGCTACTAGGACTGCTAGAAGAAGAAGAAGAACTCTTTTCAAGGGTCCACAATTTCTACCGGAGCTGGTCACACCCAAAGAGAAGAAGGAACAACCAGGATCACTACCATCATCTCATCATCCTTGGTGGTGCTGTTCTTCACCTGGTGCATGGACTAGAAAATATATGACGCCTTTATTCTATGCACCGACTCCTCATCATCCTTCATCTTCTTCTCCATCCTCCTCTTCTTCTTGTTCCCCCTCGTCTTCTTCCTCGTCTTCCAAGAAGAATCAATCAGGAGCAGGGACGTCGTCCTTGTTTCGTATCCCACAACAAGCCTCAACACCAGTAGCAGCAAAGAACACCAAAGGGGGAGGGAAACTTCCTCCACTGTCCCATTCTATATTGAGTGATTCCGATGCTTTGCCATATTTCCCAATGGCACATGGTTTGCTCTCCCCAGAAACGGTTCTGAGGATGGAACAAAGGATTGTGGAACAGCAGCAGAAGCAACAGCAAGAACAGGCAGTACCAAGGGCAGCAGGATCATCAAGACAACGACAACGACATCTACAACAGGACAAGGGTAAAAATGTTGGAGAAGGACAACGAGGGTATTCACAATGTCATAAACTTAACATGTTTTTGGAACAATATAGGAGAGAGGGGCCAATGGCATGTCTGCCCTTTTTGAGTGATAAGGATGTGTTACCTGGATTGACAGAAGCTATGAGAGATGTTCTTTGACAATGACTTTGGTAAAATGAGTGATGTTTGGCAAAATCTTGCATGTGTGTGGAATGTTTGGGATATGATTTTTTAACACATATGCATCCATGCACAAAATACGTTGACATACAAACTTTCATGCAAGGAACATGCCTACATTGGAACCTACTTTTTGACCCACTTGCACACAACTATATCAACATAATATACAATTAATATTCATTCATTTGTCATTGTGTGTCCCTATCCATGAAAGGACAACTATACTACTGCACTTGACTTGTTCTCATGTGATATTCAGGCACAATGCTGCTGAGCCTCTTGCAGAACTTGTTTCCATGAAGAACGAAGCTATACCATTTCATTCACCATATGCATTTCATGTGCGGGGGGAATCCTAGAGGGGTCTGTTGGATTCTGCAGCATTATTCTACGCATCATCATCCACGTCACGATCGTCCTTTTCATTGGTTGTGGTTGTTGCTATGTTCTTTTTTCTCTGGTGATTAATTCCAAATCGTGTATCTTACATCGCCATACCAAAAACCATCCATTGCAAAATGCGGCAGCCATCCTCGTGGCCCAGCAATATGCTGATCATTTCACAAGAAATTGGCCACCACCCCCATATAGAATTTATCCATAGAAGGAGTTCCTTGCTGACAGCAAGACAGTTATACTAGTAATGAATGGTGGGCCAATGGGAGTCTTTAATGAGTTTAAGGAGAAATTTATTTAGCAACAAGGGAGGGTATTGTCACCATCGTCGATATTCTTGCCAATCACAATACCAAGAGGGGAGCAGTCACAACTATTATCAGAGGAGTTGACTCTGCCTCTGCTTTCAGCATGTGGACAGTTTTCAAAGGCTGGAGAAATGTCTCGCCACATCTCCATTGAAGGAGGAGTACCCCCTGACCTTCTCAAAGGAAAAATTCCTCCAGCAGGAGGAGTTGCTGGTGGTCTTGCTGACAAGTATGAAGGAAAAGCTCTTGGTAGAACTGCTACTACTGCGACAAGGACATCGTTGTACTATTGTACTAGAGTTTAAGATTCGATCTCTTTTTTTTATAAAACTCATTAGACAAAAAATAGTGTAGAATTTAGTTTGCTGTGGTCGGTGATTTACTAATTCACAAATACCACCACATCATGATTGATGAACGTTCTGTACCCTGGTACCAAATGCAAAGATCTCCCAGTACTAGTACAGAGATTTCAAGAATCTTTGTCTGCGTTTGTATGAAATAATATCGTCTTTTGTTATCCCCAAGTTAAATGCTCCTGTCAAATTGTTGCACCACAGCAGTCTCCACCTGATTTTGCTATTCATAACTTGCAGTCAATATGCTGGTTCCTAGCTAAGAGAGCAGTCGTTTGGAATAACATTGTCCAGGATGAGGAATAGAAGAATATACCCAAGATGGTGGTGATGATGATGATGTCAAACAACAGTACAACCTCACCTTCCATAATTCAATAAAACAAGCTATCTGACTGAGATACTAGTTAAATGAATGATGGTACTTGCTAATTAATGCGGCCAACAAAATGTCAGAGGAGACCCAAAGACAAGGGGATACAGCAGCAGCGGGAGGAGAAGGGAGGAACTTGTAGTCGTTTGGCTACACCAGAATGTGGTAAAAAGTCATCGTCTCTGATAGGTTCCCAAAGCTATGATTGTGATGTGCTGGGAAACTACAAATGATGATGTACTACAATGCTGCGTTTGCTCAAATGCATGATCATCAGGCAACAATTTAGATCCTCGTCATCCGGTCCCATTCACATGAAGAGTACTTCATTCATTAATGTTCCGATATGAAAAAGCTGCAAAGAATGAAGACCGTACTACTTTTGATGATTGCCGGTGGTTGCAAAGGTTCAAATATATACAAAGAACAAATCAGTACCACCAGGCAGGACGAGTTGGCCATGCACAGCATGCATGACGATCACATCACCATTCCTTCTGATGTATCATGACAAGATAAATGAAATTCCCGACAAAGAAGTAGCTTCAAATACCATGGCAGGAAGAAATGCTAGATGTAATACAAGAAGTAATATTTTTATAAAGACAGGATTTAAGAGGAGGTGGTGGTGTAGCAGGTACACTACATTTGTCCCATCGTCATCCATCGGCAATGTAAATCTTGTTCCCTGGTGTGTTGGCGAGTTATCAATGAAAATCAGATTCTGCTACAGATATCAACCAACATAGCTGGCAGTACAGTCAGATCAGCAGTGAAAACAAGCTAGGAAATGATAAATGTATGTACCTCCTTCTGTTACCATTGGTGCCAGGAGTAGTGACTGCATGTGATTTCAGAGAGCAATGGGGATTGTTATTTTCTTAATTCCATTACCTCCTCTTCCAAGAAATACAGCAAGTCTTGTTGTTGTTGTTGTTGTTGTTGTTGTTGTTGTTGTTGTTGTTGTTGTTGTTGTTGTTGTTGTTGTTCTTTCTGCAGGTGCTCCTGGTGATGATACGTGCTATTCCCTGCCTTTGTCCACAGCATGAGCTGCTTGACAACAAAAGTACGAACAAAAAGAAGAAGAAAGGAAAGGTATGGGCGATTGATTATCAATACCCACCTCATGCTGTCGAGGCAGGATGAAGCTCACCGTCGCTGTTGCTGCCCCTACCTGGTAGTGGTGGTGGTGGAGGTGCGGTGCTCGAATGATGAGGTCTTGATTTATGATTGCAACGTAACTGCTACTAAACAAGTAAGCTTGTGGATACTAGTGAATAGTGATAATCAGTCACTGCATTGGCAACAATGGAGAATGTATCCAAAGATATTATTCCATTAACTCCTGCTCTAAGAAATACAGCAGGACTTGTTGTTCTTGCTCTTCTTGTTTCTGCTGGTGCTCGTCCTCGTCCTGGTGATGACACGTGCTATTGCTTGCCTTTGACCACAGCATGAGCTGGTTGTGAACAAAAGTAAGAAGAAAAAGAAGAAAAAAGGAAAGGTACGGGCGTTTGATTATCAATATCCACCTCGTCCTCATGCTGCTGAGGCAGGATGAAGCTAGTCCTCTCGCTGTTGCTGCCCCTGCTGGCTGGTACTAGTGCTCCGTGCTCCTGGTGGTGGCGTTGCAGTTCTCGAATGATGAGGTCTTGATTTATGATTGCAAAGTAACTGCACAATCCAACCGACTAAACAAATAAGCTCGTGGATAGTGAATGGTGAGTGATCACTGCATTCATTGACACAAAAGTACCATGCCTCCTGGAATGTCTACTGTCCACCTTTAGTCCTCCATCACTCACCCCAAGAAGCAGCGCTGTTTCGGCGACCAATTCATTTTTTCTAATCGATTTCTAGAGTAATTTCTACAATATTATTCCAATTTTCAACGAATCGTGTTTCGAACACCCCTAAATTGGTTTAACTTAGACAAAATCATATGGGGTCGGTGTAATCGTTGCTGATATTCTGTACCGCCCAAATAAGAATACCCTAATACTGTACTTAGAGTATGTACACTTCTACTCTACTGTAGATTCTCTGTAGATTACAGACACTGTATTGTTCCTCCCTCCTCGTCATCTTCCTGTTTCTTTTCCTCCTCATCATCATCTTTTTCGCTATCCACAGTTAACCCCCTTGGCCCTTGGCTCCAAATCTCTCCCCCCTCCCTTGTTTCGTCCTTTTCTTTTGACCATAAAAAATACAGTAAAAATACACAGACAGCCGCCCCGCCCTGGGGTACGGGTAGGGTACTACGGTACGTGGTAGTGTACGTACCAGGTCACATCTCACATCCATCAAAAATATATTATAAAAAAATCAATCAATCTTTTCTTTCGTATCCATACACAAAGGAATGAATGAATGTATGCATTACTTATTTTTCTTTGTGCATTTCTATCTTAGTACTGACCAATCCAATAAACGAAACGGATGCCACCCAAACGAATTGCCTCCACTGTAATCGAAGCACCCAGTCGAAAACGAAGGGCCATTTCAACATCTGCTACTGCTGCTGCTGCTGCTGCTGCTGCAACTACTACGAGCCATGCTGCAGCCCCTCGCACGAGTGCCGTCATTAAATCCGAGCCTCCACTGCCACAAGACTACAATGCCCACCATGATCATGGTCAACATTTTCTTGGTCTAGGACCTCAAATCCTCAAACAAGAATTCATTAATCTCTTTGATGATTTACAATATCAAACCAGTGGCATATCCAATTCTCAACTCAAGGCTATTTTCAAGGAACGATACAGCCAACTGCCAGCCATAATCAACGAACTCATACAAGAATCCCGTCTCAGCATGAGCAAAGTCGGCAATGAATTAATGTACAATTTAATTTCTCAAGAGATTGCATCCAAATTTTCTGGGTTGGACGTTGCGGCGAGAATGGTCTATCAGCTCATTGAAAAGGCGGGAAACAAGGGGATATGGACCAAGGACATTCGCATACAGTCCAATATACAGCAGCAGGCTCTCAACAAAATATTCAAAAAGTTGGAAGATCGGAGATTGATCAAACCAATCAAATCTGTGACGGCCAAGGCGAAGAAGCTGTACATGATTTATGATTTGCAGCCTGCCAAGGAGATCACGGGTGGGCCGTGGTATACGGAGCTGGAGTTTGATCATGAGTTTGTGAGTGAGTTGAGGACGTTTGTCATGATGTGTGTGAAGAAGTTAAATGGCGGGAGGGGAGTTTCTTTGAAGGAGATTGCGAATAAGATGAAAGAGGCCAATGTGAGTAGGGTGGAATTGAATATGTCAGAGGTACAGCAATTGGTACAGACTTTGGCGTTTGACTATATGATTGAGCATAATGGTACGAATTTGAATGGTGAAGCTCTGTTTGTGGCGGCAAGGCGATGTTCCAGCTGTTGTGATTTCAAATGGTGGGAAGTGCTGGATGATGATTTTCATTTTCGAGATGTAAGGTTTGAAGATGGTGTGGTATTGAGCAAGCATGAGCCACATCATCATACTGCTTCCTAGAGAGCAGCAGCCTGCAAGTGCACGTACACTAGTAGAATAAGATGAAAAATATGTGTGTATGTCAAGATAATATGGCCTTTACAATACTGGTAATTAATTTCATCATGGCTGCTGCATTTAGTAGTGAATTTTTTCATAATAGTGTACACGTCGTCTCTTACTCCAATCGTCTGTTGGTCATCATTCTCATTTACAGTTGGTGTCTTATTATATACACTTGCTGGATCATTGTTCGTTTTTTGCTGGCTGCTTAGAAACAAAAGGAAGAAGATGCACGGGGTTCCAAATAGAAAGGATTCATTCTAGTTTCGACGTCATCTCTTCCATCCAAAGTGGGTATTTCAAGATGACGAACAGTGTCTGGACTCAACAGTTCCGTGACGAAATCTTTTGCTTCAAATTTCGGTCTTGGGGGAGGAGGGGGTGTTGAGAGCAAAAATGCCGCTGTTGTACTACAAGGTGATTCTTGTGGTTTCTTGGCCGATGAAGAGGGAGAAAATTTGGGTGAACTTGGAGGACTAGGTTCCTGCCGTCTTTCATGATGATGAATAGAGGTATTTCTTTCAAAGGATGTAGAAGTTCCTGCCATGGCCAATACTCGATTGTAATAAGAATGCTGAAGGTCTCTAATTGCTTTGGTGGTTCGTTCAAAGTTTTTCGTGCTAGTCGTAGTAGTAGTACTCACAGTGCACTTGTCGTCGTTGGTATTGTTGCTATTCTTTCTTGCAAATGTTCGAGGCATGCAAACAATTGTGTGCATTCTGTCAGAGCATCCAACCACAAATTGCTGTGAAGCACGAATCAAGTTTCCTTTGATGTTTTTCATTCTGCTCGATATCAATGTATTTTTTATGTTATTTAGATTTATGTCATGCTCGTACTCACTTCCGTTTGCCTTTGGGAATTGTTCTTTGGAACGGAATCTGCACCTGCCGCAACGAGTAGGTCCCTACTCAAGAGCGCGGGCCCGGCATTGTTTGTTTCAAAACGTCTTGCACTCACCAGCCCGGCAGCCGACCCGCCCGTCCAGTCACGGACAGTGCACGTAAGATGTGCAGTAGGTACAGTATGTTGGTTCGTTACAACGGACAAAATCGCCCTATGTACTGTGTATGTATCGGTAATTTACTGTACGTATCAGTACAATACAATAGGACATGCGGCCGTGTCTTCCGTCCGTCATCGTGTCTCTCCTCTCTGGTAAGTGCAACAGATGTACGCTCAACTGTTACTAGCTACCAGGTAGCATTCACTATTACGCACGTTGTAGGTCCCTCGGGGACTTAAAAACTTGCTGTTGTCAGCACTACTAGCTAGCTACTGCGTGGTACATACACAATGTACAGCACCATACAGTAGAACTTATTTATTTCAATCTGTGACGTCATTTTCTCATTATTGAGATTGTGTGACGTCAAACTATGCTGCAATACCTCAATAATGATCTCGCTCTCTCTCTCTCACTCTCTCTACTGCATGTTGATGTGTGTCATTCTCTCACTCTCGTTATGATGATGTGTGACGTGTGACATTTGAGCTGTAAGTGAGTGAGGTTCTTGCTTTGAGAATTGAGAAACATGGCATACGACAGTGAACAAAAGGAGTTACAGTAGTAGCAGGAGGAAGAGGGGACAAGACAAGAAGAGGAGACAAAACAAAAGGAGCAAGAAGCATTTGTAGTAAAGGAGACTGTCAATTATTGCTGAAGTAATCCAGAATGACATAGATGCGCTACGACAGTAAATATGTGTAGGTAGTTTTATCCTATTTAGCGGTTAACCTGCCGGTTAACTGTCACACGCTTATTGTACGTAGTAATCAATAGTAGTATCTTTTTTATTAGCTACGGTGATCGTCCGTTAGACATCACGTATCTAATCTTTTTTAATCTACAACACACCTAATTTATAATTTCCTTTTTAATTGAATTAACTTCAATTATTCTTCTTTCTTTTAATCCGTTTACTTTCCCTTTTCCACCACAGCAAGAAGCAGTATATGACATCCGTGATCATAAATTAGATAACTAGTTTCTATCAAGAGTAGTGTCACAACTACTAGGAATATCCTCGGCAGCAGCAGCTGTTACAAAATAATAGTTGTTCTAATACATAATTGGTGTTGTTACTAGTAATTAGTCAAGTATTTTTGATGCTGCATTGATAGCAGGTAGTGTATTGCAACTACTACTAAATGGAATGGGTTCCTCTACGAACGTTCTTTTTCTTGGCATGAGCTTCCATTTTCGGTCAATGGTAATCTTCTTCCTTGCTGTTCTTGTTGTTTCCGTATTCTTCATGTTGACAATCCAGCTGCAGCTACTGGGATTCTCGCGGTCCTTGAAAAGAGAAAGATTACTTTCCTTGTCCTCATCTTCATCATTCAAAATGAAAGGAAACAGCAAATTTTCTTTGCTAGTAGTAGTTGATGTACTATAGATAGCGCTAGTTCCAGTAGTAGTTCCAATGATCATTCTTCTCCTCTTTCTTGTAGGATTTGGTGGGGGTGGAGGAGACCAGCAGTATGCATCTTGACGACGATGCTGTCGACGACAACGATCCGACAATGGAGTACTGCTGTAGTGGTGTGTTCTTGATGGAGGCAAAGGACCACGAGGAGGAGTGCAGGGATGGTAACAGTGCGGGTGATAGAATCCATCATCAACTTTTTCATCTTGATTGCTGGGAAGAACACGTTTGTTCGTTTGTCTCGCTAGTGGCGTTGAACAAGGAGCAGTAGGGGAGATCAGCGCAAAGCTCTGCTGCTGTAGTGCTGGTGTTTGTTCCTCCTTCTCCTCCTCCTTGTTGTCCTGACGATTTTCTATCCTCAAAGAGGAGGAGGATGTAGGACTAAAAGTTGCAGCTCCAGCAGTAGTTTCAATACTAGTACTAGTTGTTGCTGTGCTAATGATACTAGAAGTTCCACATGTTGGAGGATCGATTGGCTTGAAGTAGTAGCATGATCTTAAAGTGTTATTCATGGATGATAAATCAAAGAGATCCGGGTCTGTTGGTGACGACGAGCAGCAACCACCAGAAGTATTGGACGATGGTATGTCGTTGCTTCTGCTGCTGTGGTGGTGGTGGTGGTTGACACACTTGGGATGCCTTGCCTTGCTGAGGATGAGAATCATTTTTGTGTGAATGTAAGGACGAGGAGAATGCGATGTGGTGTTTTCAAGTTCTGTTTTGGTGAGGGACTCCTTGCAAAGTACTAGCTACTACTAGGAGGAGTGAGTATTCTTAGCTTAATTAAATTATGCCTCTTCTTCTAGAAGATTCTACAAGCAAGAAGAAGTAGAAGAATGCCAATATTCATGCGTATGTGCAAAAAGAGAGACGAGGCGGAGTGACTCTTTTTCTTTTTGTCGCTCTATAAAAATTATAAGATATGTGCCCGCTTGCCTTGCCAATTCTGTTCTGATACATTGATACTTTTTCCTCCTAAAATCCGTCTTGTGTGAGAGTTAATATGCCCCTGGAAAAGCTGGAAGATGTGGAATCCGGATGATAAGGTGAAGAAAGGATCACTTGCGAATCCTTTTTCGAGTCAATTAGCTCAAGTTTAAAAGCAAATAGTTCGTCTGATTGCGTTTGGATGGTGAGTCTGGTATGTGATGCTTTGTGCAGCTCTTGTGGTATGCAGTGCAGCGAGTCTACGTCATGCGACCTTCTTGTCCCCGTGCACCTCCTCATCTTTTATGGTGCGTCAAAAACGAGTCGGGAAATCGTCGCCGTCGGTCGCCCTCCCGTCAGCCGTTGACTTATCAGACACACACCAACAATATTGAATGCCGTTGAATGGCATTTTTGAAATTGATTGTTCCGTGGTTGGTACTACAATATTGTGCAGTCAGGGTACGTACTGTTACTTACTACTCTGGTTTTGTTTTCAATGATAACAAAACGATCAATCCTAGTGTCATCATCATGAATAAATAGCAAGCGCTGGCGGTGCTGACCTGCCTCCTGGTGCTGCGGTGAAAAGTACTAGTGAAGGTGGTGCGCCATCATGTTGGTGCCTGATAGTTAGTAGCTGCTACTAGTTGAAGCACTACAGTACCAACTACTGCTCCTCAAGGAGGAGGAAGCATGCATCACCAGGAGGACAAAGGACGATGATGCATACCACCACAGCAGGAGCTGCTGCCCCCCTGCTGGCTGGTGGTATAATTCCTCATTCTTGTCCTCCTAATCATTTCGTCGGGAAGAAGAAGAAGCTGGTGGCTCCCTTCGGTCGCAGTAGGTATAGCATCAGAAGAAAGTGACCAGAAGCAGCAGCAGCAACAGTAGCAGGAGGTCAGATACTAGACTACATGTGACCATGATTGCGAGGATGAAGACGATTTGTTATGATAAGAACTCTAGAGGCACAACAAATTACTAGCAATAGTACTAGGGCTTCCTCGCTTCTCGTGCTAGGCGGCAATTTACCAATTTCAAAAGTGGCAAAAAGATATGTAGTACGAATGCATGATGCTGCTGCATTCTTCTACAGCAGCCAGCAGCTATCCTCCGCATAGTACTACCCCAAAGCAACAAGAACTAGATTTTTTATACTTTGGCCGTTACAGTAATCCTCCCTCTTCCTCACTGCTGCAGCTATAACAGTCGGCGTCATTAACAGGTAACAATCAACAAAGGAGCACCAGCAGGACAGTCAATGTATTGAAAACATTGCATGGATGGTAGGGCGATGCTAGCTATTGGGGTGACAGTCGTGATAGACTATTCCGAAGCTATTTCGTTAGTCATAAATGATATGAAAACTAATCATCCCAATAACGAAATTGAATAATAAATTACAGCGATTCTTAAGTTTTACATGATGTTGTCATGGCATTATCTTGATTTTCTGTACGATGCAGCATTCATCCAAAAAGTGCCTACTAGTACCCTCTAGAGAGAGCCGACAGGGAGTTTTCCTCACAGTGCAGTAGGCCGGTAATGTAAGGATGCAAGGATGGTGAAACTTTCTCCTCGTGTATTATTCTCCTTCTACTCCTAATTCATGTTCGCTACCAAAAGTCTTCTAGATTATCACCAGTATTCCATCTTGGTTTTAGACGTGGTTTGACTCGAACAGGAGGAGGATTACCACCACTCCATGTCCTTTGTTCACAGCAGCAGTAATTCTCCTGATCAATAATATCATCAATATGGAGCAGCATCAACTGCTCCTGCTTATCGTCGTCGTCCAAGAAAAAACTTGCAGAAGTCATCATGTTGTTGCTTCTGTTCCTGATATTTCTAGTATGTCGACAACCCATAATGACCACATCCTCGTGAAAGAGTAAATTACTACAAGGATAAATTACATCAAGGGACTCGTCACCACCACTACATGATGTCATGACATGTCTTGATCTCCTTTTCTTTTGTACAAGTGGTGGAGGCGAGGTATTGGATAAAAAA
>JAAMXU010001203.1:10447-31020 GCA_019693545.1 Chaetoceros muelleri | reverse complement strand
TAGTAGTAGTATTTGGATCTTTCACGTCATGTTGGGAAATGGACTCGTGGACGGTTTCACTTGAAGGCGGGTGAAAGTCTGCAGTTCCTGCAGGTGTATTTTGCTCATTCATAATTCGTCATCGATTTCACAATACAATGACAATACAATTGGATCATTGAAAAATTGCGTGGATGTGTATGAGTGTATAGTAATTTTTAAACCTTTGCTTGGTTAATTGATTTGCTAATGGTTGGTTGCAAGCTGAAAACGGATTTTATAAAAAAAAATAACAGACTACGGTAGGGTGGGGTACCGGTACGTATAACTATCTCTCTACTAGAGAGCTATCTAGCAGGCAGTTATAAACAGCACACAACTGAGGAACTGCGGCGGACGGAACGCACGACGCACAACCGTTCATTCATTTTTTCATGATCACAGTGGATTGCACTGGGATTGTACAGTTGTAGGTGGGTTCTACGTACTGCCACCGAAGATACTGACTGGGGTTGGGTACGGTACTGGATTATTGTTGGGACGATTTTGACTCCCCCCTTCTTGGTACAAGTACAGTGTGCAGTACAGTAGGATTTGCAAATCAAAAAGGAAATAGGAAAAAATATAGGAAAAAATATTCTCTTTCTCTTCTTTCGAGCCATCTCAAGTCATTTTAATTAATCATTTGTTTGTCTCCTGTCAGTCCAAAACATATATTACGATGTACAGAACAAAGACTGCCATTGTATCTTTTGATCGTTCTATCAGTTCTTATCTTCGACCTCACATTAGGTCGTCATCATCCCTTACCAAAGTACAGAAGGAAAATGCATTAAACAAACTTTGCAATGGTGGTCCTTTCCCCTGGAAGCAGGCAAGTCTTTTTGGTAGCTAGCACATTGAATGAATACATGGTTTTTGATCAATCGTGATGACAAAGATTGGAAGAAGATTTCATAGATTGTGTATTTCTCAATAGTCTATCTGGTCGGTATATTCAATATGTTACCTATATTCTATCTAATTTCTCCAATGATATGTTGTGTATTTAGGTTGAGGGGCGAGAAGGAATTCAAAAAACGTTTCATTTTGCGGATTTTAACCAAGCCTGGTCATTTATGTCCAGGAGTGCATTGTTGGCAGAAAAGGTAAGAACATTTGAGTGTGCCAGAGAGAGTGGATTTTGAATCCTCTCTGTGTAATCTCCATCATTTTTTGGTGCAATTATTAAAAAATCTACTGTTTTGTCTTTCATTTTTACTTACAACTTGATCATGTTGCCTCACGTCTCATGTCCTATCTCCCAATAGATGGATCACCATCCTGAATGGTTTAATGTTTATAACGTTGTGGAAGTCACCCTAACTACGCACGACAAGGGTGGCCTGTCAATCAAGGTAAGATGTAAGAAAATCCTTGAATTTATGATAATGTGTGATTTCATATTTTTGCGCCTTTGTACATTTTACAATAATTGCAGTGCAACAGAACACAGTTCCTCACTTTTTTATCATTACTATATTCTACAATATGATACATTTGTCACAAATTCAGGATATTCAAATGGCAGAGCAAATGGATCAATATGCAGTCGAACTTTTGCCCTTTCGGACAACCGATGAGACAAGTGAAGACTTAGTAGAGGACAAAGTCGATCCTTTGGCCTCACATGTAAAAGTAGAACATATCAAACACTAAGGCAATTCATACAAACTATACTAACTAGTAGTTGAATGAAAGAAATTATCATATCACTGCGCAGTTAGAAACACTTTCACTATATGTACATTTAATTCTTACTCATCACCAATCCAACGATTTCTTTTATCAAATATCTTTCTATAGTCCTCATTTTGCAAGCTTAATCTCAAGTTATAGATGGATGCCGCTACATCTCTTTCTGCCAACTGTTTGGAAACATCGCTCTGTTCCACTTCATCCTCAAACACATCAAATATTCCTTTCAATTCCCACTCCTCTTCTTCTGAGAGTGCTGCCATGACTTCACCGTCACATCGGATAAGGCCCGTGTCTTCATTTCTACTCTTGATAACAGAAGTTTTTTTATCCACTATTGTATCTGGTGTGATTTTACTCTTCTTGAGTGCGGCAGCTTCTTCTTGTAGTTGTTGTTGATTTTGGGCCATTTTGTCCTTTGCCTTTTCCAATAATTCCTTGGCTTTGGCAAGTTGGCGATTGATATCATCGTCCATTGAAGATTTGAGATGTGACGATGATTTATGAGAAAAGGAAGTTCTTGGTATTATTCTTGATTGTGTGGACAAGTGGGCCGGTTTCACATTGGATGAGATCAGGGCGAAGGCAGAGTTGTTCCGGTCCAAATTGTGGAAGCAAACAGCTGAAAGGATGCCAATGGTCACGAGAAGCCGCATATTGATAAGCAACAAATTATATGTTGAATATTTTTGTATAAATGAGTGGGATGTTGCAATAAAGTTTGAGACTAACTTTATTTCTGCGAGTGGTATACGATGTTATTTTTTTCTGATGTCTTTTTTCTTCGCTGTGTAGCTCTCTGCTCTATCTCTGCGGCCATTAGCTGCCATCGCTTGGGACGTTGTATTGTTCTTGATGAGAGGATAGGTCCTGAGGATAGCAGGCCTGTATGTGCACGCGCATGTGCGTGAGTGAGTGATGTGGTCACCAGGGTACCATACTCAGCCTACACAGCAGGTGCGGTGCATTATCAACCCTGCCTCCCAAAGTGACGTCACACTGTTACGCGCACACTTATGTGGGCTCTCTTTTCTCACGACATACAGAGAATACAGTAAAACCAATGAGTGTGGTGTTATAGCAATGATTTTTATTTGAATTGTTGATTAATTTTATAATGATTGTAGTATCAATTGCATTTTTTCTGATTGCAGCAACTCCATTTTGTAAAGTGAATACAAACCCGTAGTGTAGAATAGAACCTTCTGATGACACATTATATATACTCTGTTGACCAATACAATAAATACACCAAATTGAGTGAGCCATTACATTTTTATGATTCCTTTCCTGCTGCTTCTTTTTCAATTTCCTTGGCCATTTCAGCATCTCTCTCCGCCTTGCGAAGTGCAGCCTCTGCCTTTTCTTCCAACCTTTGTGCCATGCGTTTCTTTTCGCGAATTTCAATTTCCTTCATCATGGTCTCCATCATATCTAATTTACCCTTGATCTTGAAGTAAGTATCACTGTCCGACTGTTGTTTGAAAGAAAAAAGGAGCAGAATCAACCAATTAGCAACAAGAGCATTTCAAAAATGGACAAACGCATGTAATGATATATTCATCATCTCCATATTCCAATAACTTACACATGCCGTGAAATGAGATTTTCCAAGACAGTTCGTCATCCAGTCTTCCATGACAGGATACACATCATCCGCATTCATCTCAACTCCACAATCTTCCATCAAAGAAATCAAACCAATCCCAAAGAACCTAGAATACATCCAGAACTCATCCTCCTTGGCAGCCTTGGCAATCGGAGCAATAGGACCATCCCCCTCCCCTTTCAATGCAGCTGCAATATCTTCCTTGCTCTTACCCACAGCCCACTCCTTCAATGCTGCTGCCTCAGATCTTACAGCCTGCTCGTCCAAACCACAGCACTCAAACAAGGCCGAAATGATACGACCCGTAGTCTCCTTCTCTGGATAATTCTTCAAAAGCAGATCCAAGGCCGTGATCATACCAAGTGACCAAACGGGATCACGTACAAAGCGAGCATTGACTGCGGTGAGGTGGGTAGTTCCTACAATGTCCGTCATCATATTTTTGTAAAGAGCGTTTATGGGCGTTCCTAGGATTTTGGTAAATTCCGCAAATGCCTCTCCTACGGTTTTGACTTCGGTACCTTTGAGATGACGAAAGCGCTCGGCGAAGGACGTTTGGGCAGCACCGGGGGTGTATTCCGCCTGCGGTGAGATGAGAAATGCAAAAGAGATGAGAAACATTTTCAAAAACGCAAATGTGAGAACCAAGCAGAGGGAGTAGACAAGTGAACATGATTGCATACAAAAAGGGGACAAGTGGAAAGAGGCAACGAATCCGTATCCTTTGCAGCATCGAAACATCTCAACGCAACAAAAGGTTCAAATTCACGATTATCAGAATAAAATCAAGTGTGCAGGGATCAACTGACTCACAGCTCTTTTAATAGCGCTCTCGATATCATCATCTGCAAGACCACTCAAGATAACATTGTTTCTGTAAAAGGCACGAGAGTTACTGTTTGTAGTAAAGGCACATGTTGAGGAGATGGCCAAAGCGGCGATGAGAGAAGTGCATTTGAAGTTCATGTTTTGGATGATCGGTTATTACTAATGATTGGAGGTTGATGTTTCTCGTTGGTGATTCTTTGTCTCTTGCTTCCGTGATCGATTGAATTCTCTAAAGTTCTGGTTTGAAAATTCTAAATATAAATAACGCAGTGAACAATTCTTGGGTGAATGACAATGTATCTTTGTTGTTTGAGAGGTATAAATGAATATATGAAAGAACGATGAAGAAAGAGTACCCTTCGGTTGTCAAAACAATCTCTCTAGAGGCGGTGTAGTCAGCAATATGGTACTGGGAAAGAGTCAGAAGCCAAAAATATCTCCGTATCATGAAGAAGCCAAGAAGATGTACGAAAAGAGGAGGAGGAGGAGATGATGATGGTAATTACAGTACCAGGTACGTGTACTTCGTACGACCTATGGCAATGTTCATAACTGTACCACGCACACCACGTATGACCGTCATCGGGCCATTTTTGTGGACCGATGATGCGATGAGGTGTTCTGCTTTTGGTGTAGAGTGTCCCTTTTGTTTACCGGTACCTCTTCTCTCTCTTTGATTCCTCTTTCTGTTGTTTTCGTTTTTACTTCATCTCACAAAGGCGTAAAGAAAGGGAAAGAGAAAGAGAGGAGAGGCAAGGGGGTACATAAGAGGGAAACACGACCTCTACAAAAATGTCACATCAAAGGAAAGATATGGCTATAGTAGCTGCAATATTGAGGTTGTGGCTATTTATCCCATATGTCCCTTCCAGGAACTTGAAGAATTCTCTTGTTGCTTTTTGCGTGCGTCTGAAGAATTTTCACCTACATACAACCGCCTACGGTAAGCGAGAATCCTTTCCCTCACTCCAATCAGTATGTTGGTACGTATCTACTTCGTACGTAAGTGTGCAAATAGTCCAAAAATTGCAAAAAGATGTGTGTAGAGAAAGAATTAAAACTTGTGCAATTCAACGAACGCCCTCTTCCCTCTTCCTTCCCGACAATGGAATGAAACGCATCCATCTACACTATCATCCGTCCCAGGAAGTAATTACTCAAGCAAGGAATAACTCAAACGGAAAGAACGACATAGAATCGACGTGTTCGCTTTATGGTAAATAGGTCTTACCCGATCCTTCCAACCTTTGTTGACCATGCATTGCTTGAATACTAAAATGAATCCAACTCCTCATGATCGTCCAACCGGACAATATTCATCGGAGTCGTCCAATTCTAGAATGTCGTCTCCATATCCTCAATCGCCATCCTCAGTTTCTCCCGGACCTGCATTCTTCTCTTCATCGTCATCGTCCTCTTCCAATGTAGTTTCATCCTCTTCTCGTTTGCATCAGTCCAGGGACCAGCATACCAAGACTTACGCCTCTTCCTCTTCTTTGATCCTTTCAGGTGCCCAAGCAGCTGTTCATCAGAACAAAAACCTGATGCATAGTAGCACTCAAGTTCCTGATCCCATTCTATCCTTTCAACAGTGTTCTTCTTTGAATAGCACCTCACAGCCTCCTGTCTCGTCCACTTCTCAAGGGACTACCCAAAACGAGACAGAAAATATCGGTTTGACACGAAAGGAATCGAGATCGTTTTCTTTTCAATTGTGCGAGGCCACGCACGATTGTCAAAATTTAACCTTTAGTCCTGAAAAGAAAATGACGCAGGGTGATGTAAGCAAGGAGGAACAAAGTCAGAGGCAGGGGGGAAATGAAATTTCGGATAGGAAAGAGAAGCGTCTTCAGAGAAATAGAGAGTCTGCTCGACTTTCGAGGAGGAGGAGGAAACAGTATCTGGAAGTTTTGGAGAATAGGGTGAATTATTTATGTGAGGAAATGGATAAGGGTAGGAGGGAACATGTCCTTTCTACCATTGGTCAAATTAAGAAATTGAGAAATGATTTATTGGTGGAGTTGGAGCAGGATGTGCTCCCAGTAAAAAAGGAATATGACGACATGGAAGACTTGAATCAGCTGGATCGCAAGATTGAAAAGCTGGTCAATGGTGGTGTTTTATCAAGGTCTAGTACGGAATTGATGTTGGCAGTGACGTTTGGAAAACAGTATTTGAAGAGTTTGGTGATTCCACCATTCAAAAAATATGTCATGTGGCTAACGTTGCAGAATGAATTGTTTTTTCGTGGTGGAAGGGCAGCAAGTGAGAGATTGAGTGCGGCAAGAATTGGTGACAAGGTATGTGTGTGCATGCGCATTAATTGCAGTTGTACTAGAGTGATTGCCACTTGTGTTTTCATGTGACTCTAATGGACTTAATTCTCTTTCCTTTTGTTACTTCCTGTAGCTTCTTAGTTCTGGTTATAAACACGTTTCGCCTTCCAATGGCATGTGGCCTCTTTTTTGTCATGAAATTGCACTATCCTATGACCAAGAAGAGAAAATGCGTCAGCTGCAACGAGAAATTGTGTCCAATCAAGAAACGTGGCTGCATCGTCACACGGGGACCTCTACCGAACATGTAATTGAGTCGTCTCATGCTGCCATTTGTGGTGTATCCGAGGCGTGTGAGAAGCGAGCCAAGGGTATGATGGATGTACTGACACCAATACAGAAAGCCAAATTCTTGGCTTGGGTCGCGAAGAAACGAAAACAAGATGCAGCAGCATGGAACAAGATGGTAACTGCCCATTGTGAAATTGGTTCTCAAATATCAGGTGATGATGCGATGAGTGTCGATTCAAAGAGACATGATGCCGCCAATTTATACATTTTGAATCACAGACTAAAAATGATTGCCGGCACCTATGCCCGAACAAGACAAGTACTTCTGAGCCAAGAAGCTTTGAAAAAATTTTCACGGCGACCTGCATTTGAGTCTCTAGCTTCCGTCGATGAGGGTAAAAGTGGCACGAAGGGTACAATGACCAAGGTGGGATCGAGTGGTGCTCTGAAGAGATGCTCTTCTGAACTTAGCTGTGATGTGATGAATGGGAGAGGAGTCCTCAAGAAGTCTACGTCCGGAACTTCTTTGGGCGTGGCATCGTCGATCACTCCCGATGGGGCTCAAGCAACTTATTCTGCACATGTGCTTCAAATTCTTGGAAATATTACAAACTTGATACCAAGTGATATACTTGTCACACCAACGTATAAGGAACACGAAGACATTCGACCTCTCCCTATCCATTCAAACACGAACATCATAGAGGAAAAGCCACGAGAAATGCTTGTCCATAAGCCTGGCAATCAAGCTCTGTATGCTATTGACACATCCTCACAGTCCCAAAATCAATGTCAGAAATTCATAACTGTCCCACTCCCAGAGCCAGCTCCCGTCATGACACTTCAACGCAATGCACTTTTTGGAAGTTACTTGGCATCTGCTATGGAGCCTATAGTCATGCAACCTGTGCAACCTGTATCGTACATAAACAACCATTTAGCGTCAAGGGAGCAAAACACTTACATATCAACTGCTGTCAGTGCTCCAAATTTTTCTGCCTATTCAAAAGTTCCTTCACCAATTCAATCTGCCCCTAAAGAAGAAGATTTTTCCACTATGGATGACGTTGGATTATGGAATGTTTCAAACCAAATGGCAGATGACTCGTTGTTTGACTTAACCGAGGAAGATTGGGCGATAGGCGAAGGCGCTTTTTTCGAATAAGAAGTCCCAGATACAAGTGTGTTTCACACATTTCATTACTCATTCGTCTCTGTTCTACTCTTGTACTTAAAAGGGGTAATTTCAAATTTTGTTTCTATGAAAACGTATTGCATATTATGTCCTTAATAATATTAGCTAGTTTTGATATCCCTGCTGTATGAGCTCCTTCATCAACTCAATGACCTGCTTAGGGTTTTCCCAAGGTAACACATTTAATCCATCAATTGTTCTTAAAGTGCATTTTCTCATTTCTATGGCATATTGCAACCTATTTTTCGATCGCTTATCGCAGTTTCCCTCAACAATCAACGTCTGCTGAGACAAAGCCTTCAATTCTCCCTCAAAGCTTCTATGTTGCAAAAGTCCAGCATTGAATGCCTGAATAGGAGGCCTGGCCTCTTTGGAAATTTCTTTGTCTGTTTCATCCAACCAATCATCATCGCATTTGTCGTCGAACAGAAATATGTTCGAGAAGAATTTTATCACTTGTCTTGACTCAAGAACCGAAAAAGCTGCTTTTCCAAGTATTGGCGACTTCAAAACATTATAATTTCTCTCCAGTTCCTTTTGAGAAATAGCGGTGACCATCTCCTGGTATGTAGGTGGTGAAGTGAGCATCAAACTAGAAACGGTGGTAGGGTTTCTTTGTGCAATCATGACACCAACTGGCGCCTTGACAGATTTTGATAAATACATATCGTCATGACACTCTATGTTAACTCTTTAAATGGAATCTTGGAAATGAACATGGCAAACAATTCAAAATTATATCTCGAATCTTACCAGACCTCCCTGAACAAGAACTAAACATCCTTTAGAAGAAGATGCACTTTTATCCAAATAATTTGGAAAGAAAAAAGACTTTTGCGCGTCTCTCCAGCGTGGCAATGCAACTGTATTTAAAAGAGATTCAACTCCTTCCACCCAACTCAATGGAAAAAACAGCCCAATCTTTTCAGGATCCCATGCATCTGCACCATGACTCAACCCACATCCTATCAAATCAGGAGCATAGAGAGGGGGATTATCCGTAAATTCTGTCATTAACTTTTTGTAGAACCAGGAAGAAATCCCAACGCCAACTGGATGGACTAAAATTATCGGTGGGTCTTTTTCATGTCCAGGAGCTGCCTTCTTATAAAGATATGTCAAATTCCAAGTTTTGTGTTTGTAACTTTCAACTGTCAGCACAGAACTGTCGGATGCCACAGAATCCTTTTGCCTGTTGGACAAAAGTTGAAAGCTTCCTCCTCCCTGTTTGTTTATACTTATTCCATTACCATAATTGTGGATCAAAAATCCGTCGATGGTCTGGTTTACCAGACACACTATCAATAGTATCGCTTTGAAGCTGTTCATCGTCGTAGTCGGATCATGAGGTAGTTGATTCAGTTGTAAAAGTTGATTTCTTCAAATTAGAATTTTTCTTTATATGGATGGGCAATGCATTCGTCACTACTGTACGATGCACGATGTAGGCATCTACGTACAGTACAGTATCATATTCATGACAAAAAATCAGCAGACTAAAAAAGACAAATGACATCCAGACAAAAAGTCTGCAAATCCTGTCATAAATTTCAAATTCTTGTATCTCACAGAACTGGCCGTTGCCAATTGTCAATATAGGAAAACTAGTGAAAGACGTAAATAAACATCTATTCAATCTATCCATCCATACACTATAAATTCAATTGGATAATATCTTCATTGAAAATGATTAGTTCAAGATTAATATCTACGATAATTATAAGTGCGCTACAACTATTCACAGTCCATGCAAATAATGCAGTCATGGAACTTGTCTCGTTTTCTATTGAGTTCATCTCCTCCACAGTAGCCAATTCTTCCAATAGTAGCTATGGAATCAATCAAATTCTTCTTGATGTCACAACAGATCACTTGAACAATTTCATTGCAAATAAAAACAAAGCGCCCTGGGATTCTTTAAGGGCGGCGACATTTTTGAAATATCCAAAGAGTCGATTCATAACACTTGATGATGAACAGGCACAACAACGAGGCAACGGTTTGCAAATTTTGATGACTCAATTTTCCGGCTCATTATCTTTTGACAACGACACTAACTTGCCAACTAGAGACGATGTTGAAAATGTCCAGTGGGAGGCATTTATTGGACAAGCCAAACTGGATTACATTTCTATTCTTCGGTCCCAAACATCCTCCGACTTTCTTCAAAATGTCACGGATATCAAAATATCCTGGACGTCATCTTCCTCCAACTCCAGACTAAGGAATATCCTCTTGGCATTGTTGGTGGGGATAGTATCCGCGGGAGCTATTGTAGGGATTTTCTTTCTCATTCAACGATTCCGAGCGAATAGTTCAGGCAATGTGGTACAACGCAAACAGAAACATAAGCACAGGACAAGAAATACACGTCCCAAAACAACAAAACTAAAAAGTGGCAGAAATTATGCACGAAATGATTTCCACGATTTAGAACTTGCTCAAACCGGTTCCTTGTCTCCCACTGGATTAGAAGAAGACTTTGCACCCACATTTGTCGACGAAACGGATTCTATCCGACTGGGAAAAAGTGTCATGACAAAAGATACTATAGATGTAGATACAGGTGTCGATATGCTGGCTTGGAAACATCGTGCCATGAGACAACCGGAACCGTTTGAAGCGGACATGTCAAGAATATCCAAATCAGATGTTCAGAGTGCAGTTGTTTCCAACGAAGAAGGGAAGAATACAGAAAACATTAGCCATGATATGATGTCATCCTGGAAGAAGAAGAAGAAGGGTACGAATGACTTGTCATCAGCAGCTGATGTTCCTTTTGATGCAGACATTACTCGAATTTCCAAGGTCAGCCCCAATAAGACTCTCGTGATTGATATACGACCCATGAGGAAAAGTAGTAGTAGTAGTAGTAGTAGTAGTAGAAAATCGAAAAAAATATCCTCGCTTCGTGAAAATTCAAAAGCAGCATTCAAGAAAGAAGATGAAGGACATCTGTCCAAACAAGTTCTTTTACAGCACAATCAAATCAAATTTCAGGAACATGCAAGGAGATATGCAGAAAGAAAGAAAAAGACAACCACGACTGGATCAAGACATCGCTAGTCTCTAGATTATTAGGATTCCCTCGTTTGTACAAGGAAGAAGGAATGGTACAACATGTTAACAAATTTAATTAATGAATGGTCGTGGTTTTTTAGAAATGTGTATATTGTATTTCGCATTATTTGTTACGGAGTATTTGTCTCGAATCTTCTGGCGCGAAGAAGATACCGGTAAATTACTCTGCAAAGTACGTGTACGTACTCTACATACAGTGTGTATACTATATGTAATATTTTTTTCTCGGGAAACGGGAGACGGTTGTCACAATACGAATTCTACATACATACACTATTCTGCGTACAAACTCAGACAAAATTCAAAAAGCCAATCCCGCAGAAGCAACGATCTTATTCGTGTAGACACCTAAAAAGTCTAAAAGATGCACAATGAGAGCACCTCCCCACGCTCTCACTGGCGTGGATCACTCCATACGCCAGGTGTGTGCCTCTCCCGCCCCTCGCCCCTTGGTTTTGCCGGTTCACTCTGTGCGGTAATCCTTTCCTCGTCCGTCCGTCCCGTGGAGAGCATAACGATTAAAAACTTTCCAAGGCAGGGAGAAACAAGAAACAAAGCCCCCTAATCGATTCAGTCATCATTAAAACTACATTCATTCAATAGAGAGAAGGAAGTAACTCCTTGCAACAATAGATCACAGGCACTGTGTGTATCCAGCCCATCGTCGTATTTTCCTTGACTCTATATATTCTCATCAGATACGATCACATTATATATCATTTCTGACACAAAATGAGGTGCTTTCAAAAGGCCTTCATTTACATGGGACTTGTATCCTTTCTTCATTCTCCCTCGTACATGTCCGCTTCAGCTCAGACAAAAACAAACGTTTTGAATAGAGACTTCGAAATAACAAATGATGATGAAAGTCTCATCGTTCCAGTCGATCCTCCTCTGCGTATATCTGTTTTTGATACTTCGCAGAATCTATCGACTAGTGGAGTCGCAGCATTTCTAAAGGCGGCCAGCGACTACGCCACGACAAGGATGCAAGTCTATTTCTTGTCAAGGTATGGAAATAATACGTATCTCTTTGAGTCGGTGAAGTTTGAAGCACTCGAAGTTCAACCTTTGGTATCTGGGAGAAGGACTCAGCGTGTCTTTGAACGAGAAGAAGCAATGGTGGTTGAAAGTTATGACAAGCAGAGTCTCCTAGAGGAGGAGGAAGAGGGCGTTGAAGATGGTATGACTTTTCACAGAATTCAAGAGGTCAAAGACTTTGAAGAAAATCCAGGATCAAAACGAAATTTACAAACTTCCCCAGTTTATGGTACTTCCTTTGTCCTAGCAGGAAACTTTACCTTTGAGGCCATTCCGGCTGCCCCAAAGGCTGAATGCAATCGAAAATTGCAAGCGCACATGACAAAGTATTTTAATTTCATTCAAGAAATTAATGCGCAGAACCATCCAGAATTGAACGCGCGGGAGATTATTACCGAACTTATGACTCCCTTTCCAACGAGTTCTCCTACAACGGCCGAGCCAACCAAGTCTCCCGTAAAAGCACCCAGTCCGAGTCCGTCGGCTGTTCCTACGGTCAGTGTCCAGCCTTCGTTTCAGCCGACTATCTCACATGCGCCTTTTTATTCT
Source organism: Chaetoceros muelleri (assembly GCA_019693545.1). Lineage (NCBI taxonomy): Eukaryota > Bacillariophyta > Thalassiosirophyceae > Chaetocerotales > Chaetocerotaceae > Chaetoceros > Chaetoceros muelleri. The sequence continues at coordinate 18,434 of JAAMXU010001203.1, read as the reverse complement.
CATCGTCCCTCCGAAGTTCCTTCTGTATCCCCTACCATGGCACCCTCCCCGAAGCGAGTGAATGACCCTAATCCGACGACAGAGCAAAGTCTCCTACCCTATGTGATTCCTATCTCCGCATTTGCCGTGATTGCGCTAAGTGCAGCGTTCTATTTCAAGCAACGTCGTGGTCAAGATAGAGCTATATTGAGAAAGCCAACACTTTTGCATCATAAACAGCTACGTAGTGGGGATGAGGATTCTGATGATTTTGATGAGTTTGGAGACAGTGTAGCGGAGATGGCTAATGGAACTGGTTTGACCAAGGATTTGGAATCGGGTGATTCTGGTGACTCGTTCAATGCGTCCAAGGAATCATCTAAAGAGTCCCCGGTGGATAGGAGTATTGCTACCAGCGAAACCATGAAAGCTGGAAACTTGAGAGATATCAATCGTTCCATGGAGAAAAAATGGATGAGTTCCACCGCTGCAAAGTCACCTGCAAATATAAAATTTCCTGTACCATTGGATTCTCATGGTGCAGTTTTGAAGGGTATTGACGATGAGGATGCCAACCATTCTCCGGCACAAGCTGGCACTCCCCCCAAGAAAGTTCCTTTTGGAACGCCCAATTCAAAGGTGAAGTCAACTCCGACCAAATCTACACCGGTGAAAGCCGTCCAGGCAGCAGCAGTCACAAAGGTCACTCCTTCCAAGGTGTCCAAGGAAGAATTTGCAAATGGATGGGCAGACGATGTGCCTTTTAACTGGGATCCAGAACCCAGCATTTCTCAATCTGCCAAATCTAGTGCCAAGAGAAAAAGCAAAGAACGTAACCAGCAAGAAATGTACAGTGAAAATGACATCCAGGGATCTTTTCCTTCTTTTGACATGGCAGACACACTGCCACTTGTGTCATCTCAAAATAGATCCATTGGCAATAGTTCTCTTGGGACTAGTATGCAATCTGGGACTGAAACCAATTCTTCCTACCGTAGTTTGAATGAAATGCATCCCATGGATTGGAGTAATAAGGGTTCGGAAATGGATGGAACTTCGGTTGGTAATTCAACGCTGACAGATGGTGACAGTGCTGGAAAGAACCCCTCTCAGGATTTTCAGTGGCAGGGTAGGATCAATTCTTATGGACATTCGGGTGCTTCTGGGACTGAAATGAACACTCCAACTTCAGTCCCCAAGCCAATGCTGAGTGGTCGCAGTTCAACATTTGGTTCTAAATCGTCAACTGGGTCATCGCCTAGATCGAGAGGATCCAGTAAACAGCTCATTCATGATATCGTGTGGTTGGAAAAGAAAATTGCTGATGTACGATCTAGAGTTGATCGGCTGGATGGGGACGACAGTCGGACAAGCTCACCTCTTCCTACACCAAAATCTCCAAGTTCTTTATCTGGATCAAACATGTCACCCATATCACCCAATATAGTATGCAGAGATATTATCGCACCTCCTGGAAAACTTCAGATTATCATTCATTCGACAAAGGATGGGCCTGCTATACACAGTGTAAAGCCTGGAAGTGTTCTGGAAGGCCAGGTGTTTCCGGGTGACCTCATTGTGGCAATAAATGATACTGATACTCGTTCCTACGATGCGGAAGGTGTCATGGAATTGATGGCTCGACGAAGTGCGCACGAGAGGAAGCTCACAGTATTGCATGCTGTGTAGATGTCTCATTTGGGGGTCACAATAATTCAATTTAAACTAATGAGTTGTGTGTTAAATACTGAAATAATTATGGATAAATGAAAAGATTATCAAGTTTTAATGCCGTCCGCATGAAGTGTTCGTGTTCCCCACTTTGAAAATTAATTTCCTCTACGACGGGTAAAAATATATTTTATTCTTCAGGACTGACTTTATTCACAATGGCCAACAAAAGCTTTTCATAGTCGCCCCTGCACTCGGAACGGACACGCTCCTGAATGCTTTTCTTGAAAAGCTCCTCGTGCGATGCGTTGACGTAAGGAAGATACTCTTGGTATCTGATAAGAGTACAGGTAAGAAGCAACTCATCCGTTCCAAACCCAGCACATGCACTCTTGATAAATTTAGCAATCGTCTCAAAAGGTTTCAACTTGATACCAAGTGTATAAAGTAGAGCACTTTCACTGTCACCCCCAAGCTCTTTCTCTACAGCTTTGAACAGTGTGTACCCATATTTATCTGCATAGTATTCATTCACTCTCTTTAAGTGTTTGGGGGGTGACATGACAATCACTTTGACAAACTTACTTTCATCCGTACCAAATCGTCCCTGCCCAGACTCAAAAATGGCTTCAGCATCCTCCTTGGCCTTATCTTCCGTATGGAATCCCTCATCATATTCTTCTTCCGCAGCCTGAAGGCAGCCAACTACAACCTTCTCGAGGTCACCACCCACTTCTCCAGTGACCAAAGAAACAAGATCTTCCGTATACATCTTATAATAGGTCTTTTTCAAGAGTTCCATGTCTTTGTTGCTCCTCCCACAGAGAATGCTGTATAACAACTTCTCATTTGTTCCAAATCCTGCACTTGCCTTCTTGATCATGGCACATTCAGCTTCCATGGGAGATAAGGAGAGATACTGCAATGCAAGACCAAAGTCTCCTTTCCCGCATTCCTTTCTCATGAGTGTCTTGAGGTCATCTCCCTCGGTGACTTGTTTGAATTTGACAGGAATCTTCATGCGCTCCTCGGCGGTGGTAAGTCCCAGTTCTTGAATCAAGGCGTCTTCATCAGTTCCCCAACCTGACATGCAAGAATCGTAAAAATGTGAGAGATGAGAGGAAATGTCGAAAGAGTGCAGTAGTTTCCATTCATTCTTTCTTTTTCATCAAATCTCGTCGAGCAAAATGGTAGAATGCCACATAATTTTTATTTTTGGAAAGTTAAAAAGAACAAAGGAACAAAAATTGGCAGATTCCAGTCGCAATACCGGCAGTTTATAGAACGAATCTCACCTTTGCAAGCTTTCTGAATGGCATTGCATTTTTCCACAATGTCTTCACCAATGTCATCAGGTGTGAGGTCCTCTTCAAAGGCGACTTCGGGATAAAGATTGAGAGTTTTGGGATCTTCACTGTAGTTCATTCTTAGTGATTGTTCACTGTATTTATTTCGTTTTATGTATGTATCAAGTATCAATCAGAGTATTTATTTTGTGTGTTGAATATAGCTGGTAGTTGGTAGCCCTAGTGTAGTGGGTCCCAAAAAAGATTCTTTTGTGAACAGTCGGAACAGTCAGCCGAGTTTGGCGATTCGTTCCCACGGGGCATTGGAACGACCGAAATGGGGGGTAGCACGATCGAAAAATATTCCACGAAGGGGGTACTGTATCTCTTTTTATTCTCTCTCTCCATAGAGAGAGATAGTAGAGCTACTGTACTGATCTGTATGTACAGGACGTGACAGTGCACTGGTATGGTACCTTTTCTCTCCATCTCCATCTCTTCACCCATCCAGAAAGAGTAGCAATAAAGAAGAAGCGCCTGAAGCATAGGTACAATTACACCTTTTGTTCACTCTACTTTTTTATAATGACATGGAAAACGACTATTTGCATAATTTTCATTGGCATAACGCAGCTATCGCATCAAAATTCCAATGCATTCACCTCATCCTCTCACTCCAGAAATGTGCGACACGCATTGAAGGATAAAGTAACGTTCTGCTTCAAGTCCACCCAACATGACGAATTCGACAATCCACAATCTTATGTTCAATTTGAATCCCCACTGCTAGAAGCTGGATATCCCCCCGCAGTGAACGAATATGAAACAAACACTCGCTATCAGAAGCCATTACTAGTGTATCTCCCGGGGTTTGATGGTACTTTATTGGCGCCCTTTCTTCAATTTCCAGAACTTCATACAGAATTTGATGTGAAGGGAATGGTGGTCGACATGAAAGATCGATCTAGTGTTGAGGATTTGAAACATCTTGTTCTTGATTTCATCTGCCAAGAAATGATTGTAAAAATCGATAATCAAATCACACATAGACCAGTGTATATCATGGGGGAGTCCTTTGGGGGAATCTTGGCATTGGAGGTTGCTCTGTCCATTATAGAATGGAATAAGAGTATTCAGGGAGTCAATGATGATCTTACAAGCAGCAGCAGTACGGACAATCGTATTCATCTGCAAGGTATAACTCTCATCAATTCAGCCACATGTTACCTTGAATCGAACTTGGCTAAACATGGACCTCCCGTAACTAAGGTGTCGTCTATCATGTATCCTTTGGAAGTGCTAAAACTAGTTCCACTGTTTACTGACAAATATGCCATTCCTCAATTATTATTAATTCTTCAATCCAAGGCACTACCGAGTATAATTGACAATGAGCAAAAAGAAGCTTATTTGGGTCGCACAGCATTTAACCTTCCTACAAAACTGAAATTTATGCCACAAGAGACACTCCAATGGAGATTGGATCAATGGTTGCTAAAGGGATGTTTATCTTGGAAGGAAAAAGAACATCATCTTCAAACTTTGAATATTCCAGTCTTGATTGTAGCTGGTGAAGACGATAATACACTTCCTTCCGTACAAGAGGCTTATCGGTTATCGGACTTATTCTCAACTACTACTAGTGAAATGAAACCTTCGGTTCACATTGTGCAAGGAGCAGGACATGCATGTACATGTGGAAGCCGTTTGGATATAACGGCATTGATGAGGAATGCATTTTACAATCAATTGATGACAAATGGCCGTAGAGCGATGAAACCGACAGCATCTCAAAATTCGGGAGAATATTTTGGAATGGAAGAAAGATATGACAAAGCAAGTATTGGATTGAATCCCTTACGATATTGGTCCAAAGACAACTTTTCCATATTGCGTCTTGGTTGATAACAGTAATTTAGTTGTGTATGATAAACATCTAGAGAACAAGATGGATTTACTTTCAATAATTCCTGGTTTCTGGAGTCCTTTGTACTAAAGAGTAAAGAACAATCTTCAAATTGTTGAGAATATGCGTAACCGTCTCACAGAAAGTAATCTCTTGAAAATTTTTAGTACAACAATAGCGCGGAATATTGTGAACATTAATCAACTATAAATTATTGTTTATGATGATTTGGAGTGGACTGAAACAAAGGTGACATGGTGTGATAATGATATGTCATGTTTTTGTCATGTGGGATTGAGTCGTAGAAAAAATGCCACAATTACGGATGCACAAGAAAGAGTGAAAAAGAAGATAAATACTTTGTGGAGTATCTCTTTGGACTTGTGTCGTATGTGGGATAGATAGAAAAGAAGGAAGAGTGGAACAATTCGCCTGTTCCGCATTGGGAATGTAGAACTGGAAGGCAATACTACATAGACAGATTGTTAAAATGTCTGCAGCTATTTCTACGTATTGGGTCCAGCGACAAGACTCAAGTGGTGGGTCATGTGACCAATTTTGGAATTTCATACAGAATTAGTAATCCGAACCAGAAGCCATCGATCACTTCTTCATCGGAAACAAGCTGTATACACACCAGCACGTCCAATACAAGTGCACACGCGGACTGCATGGCTACTATGACTGCAAATACACAAAGCTGCGTACAAAGATAGTGAACGGGCCGGCGAGAGGTGCAGAACTATGTCTTACAGAGCGAGCCTCGAACTCATAAAACATAAAACGCAAATCACATCCAGCTGTAAAAACATTTTCCGATTGAATGTATGCATAAAATGAATCATAACTTTGACGATTTTTTCCTCATCAAACCATCATTAGCTAAATTGTCTGAAGAATATTATCATCGCGATATGGAAGAAAGAAGAATTCAAATGTTTGGTCACGAGTCATTTGCTTCGCCTGCCCCAACGCTGCCAAGTAGTACTTCGATCCCGCCATCACCTCCAAGTGTGCCGCGACATAAAGAAAAGGTCGACGGATCTATCTTCGCTGACAAATATGGATGCATTGAGTCCAGGTTTCTTATACCGCTGCTAGACCCTCAATCCCAAGAGAAATGCAATTCCGAAAGCAATGGTTCCATGATTGGATTTCGGCTTCGGCCAAGGACGGCGACTATTAGAGCAGGATCTCTCCCTGGTCAGTCTCATCTTGGTAGTGCTACAAGTCGTTCCAGTGTAGATTTTAATGCTTCTGTACTGCCATCGCCGCTTCTAATGCAGCTCCACCAAGTTAGCCCAAGGTCAGCGTTAGATGCGTCTTTAGCAGAATTCAAGGCACATCCTATTTCCCGTAGACACAGTTTAAATGATACGAGAAAAATGTCTAGGCGCAATTCTGGGAGCCATGCTCTTGCTGCTTGAAAACATGGTCAGATCAAAACTAGTCATTGCTACTCACTGCTCATGTCAAGGAATCGAAAATAGGCTCAAGTCTACCTATCATTTTTGTGTTGTTTCATGTACATAAATTCTTGTTGTAAAATAGTAGCATCGTGATCATCGCAGCAGCGAAGATAATGCAATTTATAACGTTGATATTAATTAAACGTACGGTATATTATTAACCTAAGACACTACTATTGAGAAAAACTGATTTTATATTGTTTATTCTAATCAAAACAAAATATTAGCTATTGCAATATGCTCGTAAGATCGACAAGGTTAATAGTTCTTTCTATGATCATACATCAATGATTGAGAATTTTGTTGCAAGACAAAGAAGGAAGAGGATTATTTGGGAATTGGCAATTTTACTCAACTTTCGTCATTCTGACTTTTGTGAAGTTGTGCGTAGAATTTATCTACGCAGTTTGTCATCTTGCCTATATCTTGCTGATGAAAACGGACAGAGTTCTCACTGAATATTACGTAAGATGGATGATAAATGTTATTAGTGCGTAATTAAAAAGATAACAAGTACAGGGTGCCTGCCCAAGAACAATTTATGATGCATTCTTTGCGTCATTATTCATTAGTCATTTTACTGTTGTGTTATCCCATGCGACGGTACCAGTACTTACAGTACACTGTTGTTCAGCAGTACTGCACATCATCAGTAGGTACTAGTGTACTACCACCAGCCAAGACCAACTGTGGAGGTCGAGATACTGTACCAGGGGGGCGAGAGACGAGACTGTGCGACTGTAATATGCCCCCTACTGTAATATAATATTCTATTTCATGTGTCCTCATTCCTCATTTATTTATTTATGCAATTAGCAAAAGGCAAAATGGCGAGTTTCAAAACGGTAGTAGAGGATATCTTGATAGTCTTGATATTTCTCAATTTCACCATGATAACTGCTGCCCTCACTACCAACACTGTGAAGAACGCTAGTCCTCATCGGGTAAAAAGGAGCTCTGCTGACTCAATTAAGAATAAACCAATAATCAACATTAATGGAGTAAACTTGATATCAAGAAGGAACTTTTTGACCTGCACATTTTCGAGCTTCCTCTTGGGCTCGGCTATTGCACCATCCGCATCTGTTGCTGGAACATTTACTCCCGGTGGTACACTTGTCGACCGAGAGCTGGGAATCACAGTCGGCAATAGTGAAGCAAGTCCATCGCGAAAAGTTGACAACAGTAACGTACTATTTGTTCAGGATCATTATTTTAAATTTGGAGTAGCTGCTCCATGGATCGAACCTGATTCTACAGAGTTTCCAAAATCCATGCCATTTGTATTAACGCAACAACGGTATGACACCTTGAAAAAATATGGTGACAGGGTCAAGAAGGGGATAAAGGTTATAGAAGATTTAAATGATGTGATTAATTCAGATATTTTTGTCAGCGTGCAAGATGCCGACGATCCTAAATATGCGTTGAGACCTTTTGGTTTATTGGCAAATGGATTTTTGGGGTCTGACAATACAGGAACGACGAATGAATTATTGTTGGCAAGGTGGTACATCAATGAAATTTATTTGAGAATCGGTGACATCAAACATGCTTCGAGCAAAGCGGAAGCATTAACTGCACTGAAAGCGGCAAAGAATTCAATCAATAGTTTCCTCACCATGATGAACAGAGTCATAACGGAGAAAGTTGGAGACAAATTTGATTATATTATT
>JAAMXU010001203.1:0-10342 GCA_019693545.1 Chaetoceros muelleri | reverse complement strand
CTTGTGAGAGGCAGGCTGAGAGGGCCTTCAACTGCACGATTATTTTAGCTGTCTTTGACACCCAATCGTTTTATCCGTCAAATCGCCAAACTTTCACAATTCCCCCTTCACATACACATTTTTCTCAAACTCAACACATCCATTAGGGAACATACTAAACAAATTTTCGTTCATAAAAGTTAAAGCAGCACAAAGAACAAACAATGAGACCAAGAGCATTATTCAAAGATAACTTACCAATCACGCCCCATCGTTCAACTTCTCACGGCAGTCCTAAGAGAACACCAAGCAAGACGCCCAGGGATTTTTACATGAAAAGAAATGTATCCCCATCGCTAGTTTCTGTGCTTGGAACTCCTTCGTCCAAAACTAGACGAGAAGACTTCTTAAGGAAGACCCCTCACAGTCATAGACAAATTGAGATTCCAAATGATGTACGTCCCAAGTCCCCTATTAAGTCTCCGAGGAAGCAGCAAGTTACGCCTCTACCCGATCTTTCAACCGACGACACGAAAACGCCTAGATCCAGCATAGTCAAAAAGAAGTCAAAGTCATCCTCGAAATCTGACTCTCGAGGGCATCAGCGTCATGAGAATGAACAAACTCCTAGAGAATCAAGGTCCAGATTTTCACCTCTTCGATGTGACGGCGATCGTTTCATCCCTAATCGTTCGCAAATGAGAGTTGATATCTGTCGTGCGAATGTTTTGTCAGCTGAAGAAGTGAGAATGGAAGCCATCGAGAAACACCGGCGTGGTGAAAGGCCAGTAACAAGAGCAAACAGACAGAATCATGCGAATCATGCTGCTTATTCTGAAGTAATGACACCTGTCTTGGTTGAATACCGATCACGATTACGAGGGGCGTTACTGAACATTTCAGTCCACAATAGTAACACAGGTCCTAGAAATCTAGCATCTGCAAGTAATATCAGCAGACAAATGGCTGATGCAGATGTCTCTTATGGATTACGTAGTGTTACCCCAAGTTTACCGTCAACGTCTGACTATTCAAGTCTAGTGTATGACGAGATTTTTATTGAGAATACGAGTGGAGTAGAAAATATAGATCCGTGTCAAAGGATGCTGGCGTTCAAAAGTAGCGCTAAAGATCCTTTAAATAGTACATTCAGTTCATATGGATCATCATCGGTATGCAATATATCTGCAGAAACTCCGGATCCGTATGCTCATGATCAGCTTCGAGTGTTTGATAGGGTCGGGGGATCTTCCATATTTGTAGATCCAGCTTTGGACTCTGCGGTTCATAGTACATCCTCAAAACCAACAAGAAAAATTAATTCAGCTCCCACTCGCATTTTGGATGCACCAGAACTTGTAGATGACTATTATTTGAATCTCATCAGCTGGGGAAAAGACGACATTCTTGCAGTTGCCTTGGGACAATGTGTCTACCTTTGGAACGCAAGAAATGGAGAGATTCAGCATTTGCTCACCCTATCAGGTGATGAAGACTTTGTCACAAGTGTTCGTTGGGCAGATTTACCAGGTCACACAAACTGCCTTGCCGTTGGGACAAATGAAGGACCCGTGCAACTCTGGGATGTTGTCGCAAATAAAAAACTTCGTTCGATGAGAGGCCATGTCGCGAGAGTTGGTTCCTTGGCTTGGACACGAAACATCCTTTCTAGTGGAGGCAGAGACTCCGTTATATTGCAGCATGACGTAAGGTCATCAAACCACATCGTCTCAACATATGCCGGTCATACGCAAGAAGTCTGTGGGTTGGAATGGAACGAGGATGGTACCACACTGGCAAGTGGAGGAAATGAAAATTACCTTTGCATTTGGGATGCTGCAATGTCCATGAGAAGAAATCAAAGTGGCAGAGCTCTGAACAGTTCCAGCAGAGAATCTCCACGCCTTCTTCTAACACAGCATCAAGCAGCAGTTAAAGCGTTGGCATGGTGCCCTTTTCATCGCGGACTTCTTGCCAGTGGAGGTGGAACAGCTGATAGAACTATTAAATTTTGGAACTCAAACTCTGGCGCTGTGCTAAATTCAGTGGATACGGGGTCACAGGTTTGTTCCTTATTGTGGTCACAGCATCAACGTGAACTTTGTTCCTCTCATGGTTTTAGCGAAAATCAGCTCATATTGTGGCGCTATCCGACAATGTCCAAGATTCAAGAATTCAAAGGACACACTGCAAGGGTAAGTTAGTGGCATAGTGTTGATTCCGAAATATATTCATGGTTATAAATATTCTCATTCTATCTTCATTTGGCAGGTCCTTCATATGGAACAAAGTCCAGATGGAGCGAGTGTTGTATCTGCTGCGGCAGATGAAACCCTTCGGTTCTGGGATGTGTTTGGTTCCCCTCCCAGTAAATCTCAAAGGAACACTATTTCGATGGGATCCTTGGGATCATTTACTGGACATTCATCTATCTTGCGATAGAACCACAGACTGAATTCTCTCTTTTTTTCTTGTTTCGCTTGTATTTCATATTCGCTTGTATTTCATAATCTTTTTCTCTTTTTTGTTTTGTAATTACTCGTTTGATATTTATTCTCTTTTTGATTTCTCTCCAAACTTGGAGATGCATCTTCTCAAGTGGCTCCCTGGCATGACAGTGAGCTCCCTGAGGATATGTATTTTACGGTTTGTATTGTATGATTTTTCATTCGATTGGCGTTGCTTACATTACTGACATGGGTTGTGGTTTGTTGCACAAAATTTAGAAATGTGAACTTATGACTGTCACCACTTTTCTCAACTACAGTACTACACATTACTACACCACTACACCACTACACAGTACAAGTACCAGGGTACTACTGTATATAACCACTGCAGGCAAGTTCACGGACACAATCAAAAATAAAATCAATCTCAAACCGACAACTAAAAAGTCCCTCCCTATCTTTACAATGGATGCCACAACATTGGATCAACTTGCCATTGCAAGAGATCTTCTTTTATCCTCACCCCCTGGACAATTTGAAGTCATTTTACAAGATCTCTTTCAACTCATCACCCCTCCTCTCCCCAATGAATGGATTGATAAAGTCCGAACGGAATTCCATTCTCTTACCGGAAGGGAAGCATTATCGGAGCTTGCTACCTCTGCGACAATGGATGATGACCCTCTCGGACTGCAAGAGGGTATGAAACGCCACATTGAAAAATATTATTCTGCAAGGGGTGTCAAATCGAATTACGTCATCGACACGTCCTCTGACAATGCGAAATATTCCATTTTACTCTACGCGGAACGGATCCAATTGGAGAAATTTCATGCAGGGTCTTGGACGGCAAGGTATACCATCACCGAGAATGAAAAGAATGTCGTTTGCATCAAGGGTAAAGCCGTGCTTCGTGCTCATTCGTTGGAACATGGCAATGTTCAGGTCAAAACGACCGTAGATTTTCCCTCTACCGAAATCCCCAAGGATGATATATTTCAAAAAAATCAAAATTGGGAGGAATCCCTGATGAATTCTTTGGGTGATACATACGATGAAATATCCACAGATGCATTGAAAAGATTTCGAAGAGTCATGCCCGTGACTAGGACGAGATTTGACTGGAATTTGTTGGGACATCGTGGTATTCGACAACTCGGGGCAGAAGTTGTTCAAAAGGAAAGAGGACGATGATATTGTACTGATATTGTCAAATATAACACTCAATTTCTCTCTCTCTCTCTCTCTATAATATCTATTAGCTTGTTAGTTAGACAGTCAGTTACTTAGAACATGACATTTCCACGCTACCCTTTCCTCTCCAAGTAGCATCCTTGGCACTTTCCCCATGAATATAGGTCTTGGGACCAGGAAGAGATCCAAATCTGCCCATGCAATTATTAAAAGGCAGTTCGGTATGCAACCAAGAATTCAAATAAAATTGATTTTCCGGAAGTGCAGCAAACCCCTCTTTGAATGCCCGAAGTCTATCAAATTCTCCTCCTTGGTACAAATCTTGACCATGCTCCTTGGCAAGTGCCTCATACTGATCCAACATCTCATAGAGGTGAAAGTCCGGTGCTGAGAATTTACCATTCACAAGATGAACCACATCCGTCTTGGCCTTTTTATCTTCGTGACCATTGACGTTTTTCTCTGCTTGTAATTCCAACCAAGCCTCCAGTTTGCTCATGTATTTTTTGGCACTGTCGAGAAGTTCGGCGGGTGAACAAGGGTTGGGTCCATAAACATATTGAATCATTCCATCTCGAAGATCGTAGATCTCACAAAGAAGTTGTTCGCATTCAGAAGCACTAACTTCATCATCTCCCAACATACCACAGGCTCTTCCAAGATGAGCAAAGATGGCATTTGTTTGACAAATAATCTTTTCATTCTCACGGTCCACGCAAAAGGGCAGGTTCCAAAGAGGCTGTTTGTACTCTTTGATGTACTCTTTTTTTGCGGCAAAATAGTCAGATGTCCATCCATCTTCTCCGCTCTCGACAATGTCATAGAGGAAAAGTGTAAAGGGGGTTTTGGCAGCGCAAAGCATCATGGTAAGGGGAGCACCGAGGCCACGGATGGACCAGTAGGCAACGGCATGTTTCTTGGGGACGGATTTGTCTCCAAAGTCGAATTCGACGGTGGTTCCAGCTGCTTTGGTTGCTGCGAAAAATGTTTTGGATTCAGACATGATGGTAAGGGACGAGGTTTTGATGATTAGCAGGTGAGATAGGAGAAATAGCAGTATCCAAATGAATTGCCTTGAATTTGGCATTTTGAGAAAAAAAAAGGAAAGGTGGAGTGTGGAGAGATTCGAAGAGGATCCACAATTTTATTCGGTCGGTTCTTTGTATTGTACTGTAGTACCGTAAGAGTACCGTAGCTAGTAGCTATGGTACTGTTATGCTGTATCATTGGATGGTGGATGGGGGGTAGCCAGCTCACAGCCAGTCTCATCACTCTATCCGTACTTTCTCCACGTACACACCCAGCAGTGGGAGCAGAGGGTTATCTTACAGTGGGGAATGTGGGTTCGTGCGAACTATTTGCTGTATCTGTGCGCAGTAAGCAGTAAGTCTTTCACGAATGACGAAAACGTTGCATGCGAGCGTCACGAAGATCTTGGATGACCCATGGAGAGTCATTTAGAAGTCATCAAAAATTCTCACGAGACCAACGTACTGTAGAGAGATAGTACAGTGACTGTACACTGGTACCAAGACTTGATTTCATTGGAAGATTCAATTCCTCTCTTTCTTCTCCAAAATCGCCACATGTCCACACGTCGTGTCAATAGAATCCTACAGACATTGGGTATCTGTGCATCCCAAGATGACTGCTAATAACGGCTTCGGAGTCATTCATGACTGCTCCTGCCGCTCGACGAGTCTTGGCTTCACGACTCACGACGCACTTGTCTTTCATATCTCTTTTGACATAAAAATCAAAAAGCACGAAATACAACAAAGAGAGAAGTTCGTCGCCAACACGAACAAAAAGCAAACACACTGACAAACTATGACAATTTCACGCCTCGCAACATTCGTGCTCACTGCTGCAGGACAAGGTATCTTTTCCTCTAATGTGGCTACTGTCTCTGCACAAACCGTCCAGAGCCGTAAGCTTGTAAACCCGAATGCCGCAGACTGTGTCATTGTTGTATCGAGTGCTCTTGAAATTGGACAAACTGCGGGTGTGGACCACGAAGACATGTTTGAGTGTGTCTTAGACCCCAGCGATGCCAATGGAAAGTCCAATATTGTCGTTCCAATCGAACTTGATACTGTCCAGAAGCAGACTTTGAAAAACAAGATGAAAACGGGGGAACTTGTATCGGATACTTCTACCCTCAAGTTTGGAAATGGGATCAAGATTGGTGAAAATGGAATCTTGGTCCCTCCCGGTCTTGAAATCGCCCTCGGAAAACGTACTGTCACTCCTCCTGGACTCTCAAAATGCTTTTGGACGTTCTCGTAATCTAGCTATTGTTGAAGGGAACAAGCCGATTCTTGTTGTCAAGGTTACCGATGCCGTGGGCAAAGCACGTGCGGAAAATCTTAGCACCATCAGTGATGATGTATTTGGTACCTTTGGAGATCCCGTGAATCTCAAGAGTCAAATGTTTGACTGTTCCTTTGGACAACTCAACATTCTTCCCGCTACGGAAGACCAAGTGCCAAACAAGGGTAATATTATCAATGGTGTTATGCAGGTAACGATCCCAGTGACTTTGGAAGGAAATACACGTTCCACCATTCGCAATGCAGTCACAACCAAAGTACAAGAGGTTCTTGGGATTACTCTTCCTGGTCCTTTTCAGCAAGTCATGTATGTTCTTGAGGGATGCTATGTCGATTGTGGATGGGCAGCTTATGCCTATATCAACTCATGGAACTCTGTATATCAAGGTGTTTACTACAAACAGGTTGGAGTTCAAATGCATGAGATTGGGGTAAGTTGTGACTTTGCAGTTTCAACTCATTGCATTTTATTGCTTTGACACACTTACTCATGGCAATAACCACTTTTTTAACTTTCACAGCACAATTTCAACTTGGCTCACTCCGGTGGGCTTGATGGGGCTACGTATACCGATCACACTTGTTTGATGGGCAATCCTCTTTATTCTGATGACGTGGGGAAAATGTGCTGGAACGGTGCCAAGAGCTGGCAGATTGGCTGGTACGATGATAGAAAAAATCTTATCAATCCGAAGATTGCAGGATTTACCACTTGGTCTGGAAGACTTATTGGAATTGCAAACTATGACAGTACTGGAGATGAACCTGTTGTCGTTAAAATTGAAACTGGAACTGGTGCCGATCAATTCATAGCTTTCAATCGTGCAACTGGTGTCAACAGTCAGAACGACGAGGCAGACAATGAAGTGACAATTGTTGAAGTAACTGGTAACAATGGTGAGGGCTACGCACAGTCCTTCCTCAAGGCGCATCTGATTCAAGAAGAATCTTACACGTATGTCAACTGGGCTGGAACTGGACGTAATTTGATTGTGAAGGCAAATACGATCAACATTGGTGTCAATCCTGGATACGCAGATATCCAGGTTTGCCTAGACTCCTGCGCTCCGGGTACTTCTGCCCCTACCAAGAGCCCTGTTACTTCAGCTCCTACCAAGACACCTACCGCTGCTCCCACAAAGAGCCCTGTCACTCCAGCTCCTACCAAGACGCCTACCGCTGCTCCCACAAAGAGCCCTGTCACTCCAGCTCCTACCAAGAGCCCTGTCACTCCAGCTCCTACCAAGACACCTACTGCTGCTCCCACAAAGAGCCCTGTCACTCCAGCTCCAACAAAATCGCCCACTGTTGCTCCCACTAAGAGCCCTGTCACTTCAGCTCCTACCAAGAGCCCTGTCACTCCAGCTCCAACAAAATCGCCTACTGCTGCTCCCACCAAGAGTCCTGTCACTCCAGCTCCTACTAGGAGCCCCGTAGCTACGTGCGGACCTTCTAACTGCGGGCTTTGTAGCGACAAGTGGTCGTGTCAATCTAACGGATCAAGTTGTACATGGAACAACAGGAGGAAGGTCTGTAATTCAAGTGCTCCTGTACCTGCACCAACACCTGATCCTCCTGCACCAACACCAACTGTAGGAGGTGGATGCAGTTCATCAAATTGTGGAGCATGCACTTCTAAGAAGACTTGTCCAGCTGGATGCACTTGGAAGGGTCTCTGCTTCTAAAGTTATCCAGATATTTATAACCAAATTAGAGACTGAAGTTGGTTATCATCGCTAATTAATTGAATGGAGATAATTTGGTCATCGTGGCTCGCATGACGGACCCTCCATTCTGTAAAATATCATATAGGAGCTCTTTTAATTGAACTTGATTCAAATCTATCACTTTTCTTGATTCGCTATCGATAAGATGCCATACATGGCAATTATCAACTGGAAATTGATTATTCTCTCCTTTCATATAAATTGTCATTCCTATGCAGTTGTCAGTCTTTTGTTTAACCTTATGATTGACAACTCTTCGCAAGTTTGTAATGGCATACCAATGTCGTGAACCAGTGAAAGGTCTTGCAAATGCATTCCAAATAGATAAGGGTTCGATGGTATTGACGATAAATCCTATAGAGACCTCACATTGGCCGCTGTCAAGTTCTACTCTGATAGAACGATCTATCAGCGAATCGATCTCTGAACACCATTCAAGTTTCACGTTTCTCTTCAACAATGCAGCTTCCAGAACCTGCCAATTGATAGCGATAAAATTTAGCTCTCAAGGAAAGAATTCAATTTCAACAACGACTCCCATCCTTACCTCAAAAGAATAGTTCCCAAAAATAGGTGTTCGGTGGCGACTCGTCAAAACCTGCCTAAAGGAAACACTTTGCGTACATTCGTTTGTTTCTACTGTGTCTATATCTACGGCACAATCATGTTGATATAATAAAGCTTCTTTGTGAGTGAAATTGTCGGCTATCGAATCAAATTCTCCTTTGCTACCAGCTTCCATGGTTGCGTGACGAAACAGCATACCACAAGATAAAATTATTTGTTGGTTTAAGTCGATATTCTTGGTCGCGTTGTCGTGTTGATCATGAACAGCAAGCTGAAGTAAATTATTCAATGCGTGAATAGCACACAATTGTAGGCACTGCGTCTCATGAACCAATGGAGCAATAGTGATGGAGCATAAACTATCGGAAAGACTTTTTTTATTCCCAGCAGACTGAGTAGTACCACTACTGCTATTGTGTTTTCTGTCATGACTGCTGTCGTCGTGAGCTTTTCCCGTCCCTAAAATGTGTTCGACATGTTGGTGGTCAGACATATTATCTCAAGATGATATTGAAGTGAACTAAGCCGAAGCAGAAGATTGTGTCGTTTGGTTACTGTTACTGACTTTTGACTTAAAATACGCACCAGAGTAAAACCATACTGTAACGCCGAATGCCGCCTTTCAAAGTGCAGAACGCGAAAAAAGCAATCCTTCGTAGTTAGTTCCTACACTTTATTCATTGTGGATGACAATTCCAAAGCCAAACAGAATAATTAAATACAATCAATCTGCAACTAATGCATCAGGATGAATGCATGAATGTTTATAGTGAAATCTTTTGAAAGAAGTGCTAACAAAGCATACACCAAACAAAAGAGAACTAAACATTATTTATGGTTTCAGTGTTGGCATAAACTAAGCAACAAAGTGCATGACGAATATTCAATTAGGCCATCTAAATCACATGACATGGGTCTTATTTCTTGATGGAATCCTCTTTATTACAACTGGAAACCATCCCATTTTCAGAAGGACCATTGCCATTACCCATCCATAACAACATAGCGAACAATCTGAAACTATTTAAAGCTTCTTGTAAAGTCCTGGGAAAGAAGTCTTGTAAGCATCAAAGTTGGGAGCGTTGATATCCAAACGAGTCACAGGTGACTTGCGCTCAAGGGTAAGACGTTTCTGAGGAGCAAAGTTACTGGTCAATTGAGTACGGGCATTGGTATATCTTCCAACACGAGCCTTGGCAGCAGCATCAGAAGGCTTCCCAGTCTCCCAAACTTCGGTAGGATCAGTCACAAGCTCTTGATCCATAGTTCCAGCATTGGCAATGGCTGGAGCAAATACTGCTGCCGCGGCGGCACCGAGAAAAGCTTTCCTGCTCGACTGGGCTTCGGCGTTCATTACTGTGTTGGAACGGCCAGAGTTGCTGGTAGCAGGGGCGAATGCTGCAGTGGATCCAACAGTGGCGACAAGAGCAAGGAGAGCGAGCTTCATTTTTAATTAATAATTATATGCTATTTGTATTTGGAAGAGAATGCTGAGGGCGAATGTATGTGATGTTCTGCAATGCGAATTTCAGACGAAACGATGCGATGTATTCTACACTGCACTGTACTCGTCGATCATGCAATGTAAAAATGTGAACATAGTTTTGAGTATGAGTTGGATAGAAACCTCATTCTTCTTTGTATCAACCAACAAGTCATTCCCACCATATCTTGAGCTGTGCTGACACATTTCAACGCACCTTGTTTTATTTCAACAACTAAAGGGTGAAATTCTATTTCTTTTGTAGAGATGCCTTTGACTTCTTGCATTTCAAGAGAAGAGACAGCGACCGAGAAAATCAATCAACATTTACACGTGAAGATACTGCAGGTGTCAGAAAAGATTTGTTCAACGCTGGGGGCGTATGGCGTGACATTTCATTTCACCCCCCTATATTTACCGGTAGAGTACCGGTTAGTACTACTAGTAGAGACAGTTTTTCAAAATTCGAACAGAGTTCCAACCTTTTCTCTTTTCAAACAAACAACAGAACCAAAGTACTTGTACCATCCTGCAATATTGGTGACAACTACTGATAACGATACTTGTATCACATTTTTATAAAAACTTGTTAATGTATATATTAATTAT
>JAAMXU010001196.1:0-18014 GCA_019693545.1 Chaetoceros muelleri | reverse complement strand
GTCGCGTTTGGTTCAAGGGAAGCTAAAACTTTGGCAATATTCTGGACTTCTTCCGATCGACACGATTGCGGTATATTCTTGCGCCAATCATCTTCTTCTATTGACGTTTTTGATAATCCACTCATTTTCGTTTGATTGTTTGTTCGTTCTAACTAATTACAATTCACCTCACGGGCATTATTTTTAATGAGCAACACTTCGCATCTCGCTTCCTCGAAAATGTAATGTATCCTGCTGGCTACTGTACGTAATAATCCTACAATGTAACGTGTAGGTTAGCAGCCTCTCTAGCTAGCAGCATGTCTACAACGCACCCCAATAATTTTGAATGATTGAATCTTGTAGTGTACGTACTTTACAACCTATCTATTGTTTGTTGAACATGACGATATCCCAAACGACGACGGTTTTTGTTTCTCTATTAATTAAATTGACTGAATAAATGGTCAAGGCTTAATCTCTATCTAATTGTCTGTTTACATTTTTCACATTGTACCAACACGAACAAGATAAAACAAAATTACAATCGACTAGATGGAATTTTGTGAAAATTAGGGGCACGCCTTTCCAAGTAAGCTGCTCTACCTTCCTTTCCTTCTTCGCTCATATAAAACAACCTTGTCAAATGCCCTCCAAGCAATGCCACACCTGCTTGTCCATCTTCATCTGCATTCAAAGCTGCCTTTGTGCATGCAATTGCAGTTGGACTGTTCATGGCAATTCTTCTTACCCATCTTGCGACATTACCCTCCAATGTCTCTTTAGGGTATACTGCATTCACAAGACCCATCTGCAAGGCATCTTGAGCATCATAAAAATTACAAGTAAACCACATTTCTCTAGCCTTTTTCTGACCAACAAGCCTCGCCATGTGAACACTACCATAACCTGCATCAAAGCTCCCCATACGTGGACCCGTTTGTCCAAAAATTGCGTCGTCTCCAGCTAGTGTTAAATCAGCCATCATGTGAAGAATATGCCCTCCTCCAATTGCATAACCTCTCACAACAGCAATGATAGGTTTGGGACATCTTCTCATCTGAACTTGAAGGTCCAAGACTCTTAGCCTAGGAACAGATTCCGTCCCATCGTGGTATCCCCCATCGGAAGATCGAACTGATTGATCACCTCCAGCACAAAATGCGGGTGTCCTCTCGTCAGTCACTTCTGAAGCAAAGAGGATGACAGATACTCTTGTATCATCTGTGGCTATTTCTAGAGCCTTTCGAAATTCATTTATCGTCTTGGGACGAAAAGCGTGCAATAAATGAGGCCTATTGAAGGCTATCCTTGCACATCTATCAGTTGTTGATATTTTAAAGGTTATATCTTGAAAACATTGGTTTGATGTTTCGTCTATATCGTAAATGATAGGGGTCGAAGAAATGAGAAGAAATCCATCGCGAGTTTTTGTAGGGGGTGCAGTTTTGGAAGGATTTCGGGCTGCCGACATGGAGCCAACATCAATTTCTTTTCCTGCTGCTGACGTAAGCGTCATTTTTAAGGAAGCTGAATGTAATTGTGATTCTCTTTTCTTCTTCCTTCTATCTTTAGATTGGAAATCTCTCCGATTCTCTGTGATAGACAGACAGAGGATAGGCAACAGGGTTGGGAACAGTGCTGAGTGCTTGCTGATGCTATCAATTGATTGTACATACAAAATGAGGATGAATAATGAATTGTCCATTACGAGAGCCGGATCGGAGACCGCACGGAAAAGATGGACATGCGTATGTACTCCTGTGTATTTTTTGATTTTGTGACGCTTTGTATTCCCCCGATGTTTCAATCCCCCCCGGGTCTCCATCTGATCCTCCTCTCTGTGAGACTACCTACTTGTAGTACATATAGAGAGAGAATCCTGAAGGACCCACTCATATTCGTGGTCATTTTTGCAAACTAAACAGAAAAACACAATAGCTTTCTTTACTGATGGATATTATTTTCATTGTTATTATTCATCCTTCATTTGAGTTTATGTCAAGGATGCAGATAAACAAGGTAGTAAATTTCAAATTTTGAGTTTTTATTTTTGAAATGACGAACATTCACGACACTCATTTTTCAAATTATGTAGCCACCAAGAAGAGGACCAGCAATTGGATGGCACCACCCCCCTACTACTTACAAAAACACCAAGAAAGGTATCAAAAAGTCAACACAACTCCAACAAAAGAATGCACCTAAGAAACAATAGTATTGCTCTTGTTCACTTTTTGTTTCTGACTTCTTCCCTTCTCCTCCTGTTCGGAACAAGGACGAGTGCTTCCTCAATAGAAAATGCATCAATCAATGCTGTATCACACCAGGAGGAGGAGCACCAGATAAGTATGGAGTCTGAAGAAGTCATGCTGCCAACAATGATGACAACAAAAGAAGAAGGCCAGATTCCTAAAGCTATTGATGCTATCAATGACACAGGCAGTGCAATTTGCCAGTATGCTGCTGGTCATGAGAAACATGATGCTGCTGGTTGTGGGGCGGGTACTAGCAGTGGTGCTAACGATAGACTTCTTATCAAAAATATTACCAACAGCACCGTCATTCTTCCCAACATGGACACTGATCAAATTGAGCATGATAATCCTGAGATTTCTCACATAAAGAATGATAAAAACCCTGATTTAATGCTGGTAAATGTAACCATAGATGACAATGATTATAGTAGAACAGCACAGTTCCCTAATAGTAGCCTTCTTCAAGAGATGTTGGATGTATGCATCAGCAATAGCCATCTGCAGGCTTCCAAGATTTCAAGCAATCTAAAGGAGCTGCAAGAACTCCAGCAGAAACTCATTAGATCAGAATCTAATCAAACATTCTTGAAAAACAACAACACTCTTCTTATAAAATTGTCTAAGGAATGCACTAACCAGAAGAATCAACTACAACAGGAAAATCATGATATAATGGCTCAACTCAAAACCCTTGAAGATAAATACATCACTAAAATATCATTACTGAAAAATAATATAAAGGAATTGCATAAGAAACTTCTTGATGCTGAAACACAAAATGAACAGAAAAGCAGAAGCTATTTTGATTCAGTAGAAGAAGCAAATCGACTGGAAAAGGAACTTCAACTCATGTATATCAAGAGCCAGTCAACTTATGTCAATACAACACTCATCATACAAGATATTGGATGGGTGCTGATGAATAATCTAGATCGTGTTGTAAATATTTGTGAACATATTTTATATTCCAGTATTGTTACTGATTTTCAAAGAAAGGTAGGGGATTTCTTGGTCAAACCATATAAGAAGAGATTTTTGGCTGTCTACAATAAACTACATGGCAAAGAACGTTTAATTGCCATGGAGAAATGGCTGAAGAGCATTGACGCCATTGAGGGTCTCCGACTGACACTTGTCTCTGTGGTTGTCAATTTATCCAAAGCTGGATTGAACTACTTAGAAACAACAAAATTTTCAACTGCTCAAATTCAAGATAATTACGATCATGACTTTTCACATCATATTAATAGCAGGCATATGGCAAGACAGCGCCATTATGATTATATTTTCCGTAAGCATGGCCTTAATAAGAAGGACAGAAGAGGGAGAGAACATAATATCAGACACCACTATCCAATATCAAACAACAATAAATTTTCCAAGACAGGCCCCAAAGTGTACCAACTGGTGAAAACATGGTTGAGGTATGCAGAAAGCAATGCTGAAAATGTAGTCAATTGTGTTTTGATCGGTGTTTTTTATCTGTTGGTATATAGAGTTATTAGAAAGATTCTAATCTGGTTGTTGAGAAAGACTACCGGCAATGGCAAATTCTGATAAAAAATCTAAACAATATGGGAGTTTCTATTATCATTGTCTTTCTGGTATGATATCTGGAGACAATTGAACATTTTTATAAACATTTATCTAACAGTGGCATGTCAATCAGTTCATTTAGAGAGAGATTTCTTTTCTCATCTTTCCTACAACCTCAATCCAATTCATAAGTTGCAATTTCCAGCAACGAAGAAATTAGGTGAGCCTTTGAGGCCTCCACCTTGTCATGGAACATGATGATTTAAATCTTTCGAAAAAGCTCCAAGTATAATTGTGAATCTGCCAAACTGTTGCAAAAGAAACATAGCTCATTACCATCTTCTTGCAACTTCCATCCAAGGCAGTGCGACAACCAAAGGTGCAATCTATTCCACTACTATGTAATGCTGGTGTAAGGCAATATCTGGAAAATTACGGTATACTACTTTTTCACTTTTTTCCTTTCATAATACAGCCTTAAGATTCTTCATGATAAAACAACGATAGACTTGTAAAATCAAGACCCCACACTGCGACGGATTCCATGTTGAGCATTGGTGTTCAACCATTTCAAATGCACTGAACCAACATATACACAACACACACCAAGGTACATTGTGATGCCAGATGCAACAATCCGAGGAAGAGTTCCATTGAAAAATTTTGTCATTGACCCCGTGAGGAAGTGAAAGTACTCATTCAAACTTGACGGTTTTAATAAGGAGCATGATAAGGAGTGCGAAGACGACGTGGAAGAGTAGGAACAGAGACACGACGACATGATTGGTTTGATGAGTTCGGTGTATGGTTCGTCTGTTTTAAAAACTAACAAAATTAGAATTAAGGCCAACTTTAGGGCGATCGGTGTGATTTTTTGTCTTGATGGGGTGGCAGATTTTGTTGTCAGTTCCATGAATGAATCAGCCAGATATTGAATTATGTTTTCTTATATTAGAGTTGAACAGTTGGTTGACTGTTGAATGATCATGATAGATCAAAAGAGATAATGGATTCTCAAACTCTTTTGAATAATTTCCACTATGGTACTGTAATAATTGTACCAGTAGTTACTACTCTACACAAAATTGTACTGTGCATGCAGTAGGTTTTTATTGCGTGCTCCTTGGGTAGCAGTGGTAACCGGCATCCAACGGTAAAAAATTTCAGCCACCCATAATGGCAGGAGTCAGAGATCAGAGAACACTACCATTTTCATTTTTGAATGATGTGTTTTATAAAACTCAAACAAAGAATAGACAGTGGGTTGTGGAGATATGTTATTTTCAAAAGACATTTCTCAAGCTAATAATAAAAATGTTAATAAGAAAGCAAAAGATAATGGGCAGTGAAAGAACGGTTTGTCGGTGGCGGTGGTATTACTATCGTAATGCAGTCTCAATAATTTTGACAATGGCGATAGCTATAGATCTTTTGAATAACTGCGTTCTGTCTTTCCAACTACACAGTACTCCTAGGATATTGAAGTACTCCTTGATGAAATGTACGAATTTGGACGATGGAAGACTGGAACCTACAAAATTTTACACAAAAAACAAGGCAAGCGACAAAATTCGAATGGAACTGGAGCGACAATTCAATCGTTTGAGGGAGATAACCTTGGAAGAAGATCAAATAAATGAACATGGTTCTTTGTTGGACGAGATGCAATTGTCAAATATTGAGTCTAATATGTATAATGTCATATGGTCAAGCCGCAGTGTCGCCGAAGTCCAAAGCTTGCTGTTGCGGTTTATTGAAGTTTATGAGACTGTCGCCAATGAGGTTTTAGGTTCTCCAGAGGTTTCAACAGGATCTCAAGGTCAGAATAATGAGTTACGAATCATTGGTCCCAATATTGCAGCTGCTGCACTAATGCGAATAACTGATCTAAGATTTAAGTTTCATCGACTTGAGTGGTATGAAAGAGAAATTGATCTTGCAAGGGCAATGACTCCATCTCTCTTGCAAGTGGTCGGTGAAGGTATTGTTCAAAGTCGAAGACGTGAAAACAAACCGCAGCACGAAAGGCTTAGGCAAGATATGCGCACTGTTTCGGATGCGAATAAATGTACTCAGATCTTGACAAAGTCGTCAGTCAGTTTTTTCAACTCGGGTATGACGGACGTTTCCTATGCTAATGTTCTATACTCACTGGCACGGATTCAGATGCTAAGAAAAGCAAGTGACAAATTTTCTGATGATACGAAATTGAAATATCTCGTACAAAAGATATGTACTAATATTTACAACTTGGATGGGGATGAAGTAGAATGTTCTTTCACCGCAAAAGTTAATCCTGTCCTATTGACAAAGACGCTTTGTTCACTTGCAACTTTTCACATGAAAGATGAAGTAGAGCTCCTTGGTATCATTGGTGACCGTTTGATTCATGGAGATGCAATAGGAAAATTAAATGGCCGCTTTCTGTCGCTAACAATTTGGGCTTATGCGTCTCTTGAAAGACCTCATTTTGGAGTACTCAAGAGTTTTAGTCGACGATTGAGAAAATCCAGTGTCCGTGTAGACATGTCCATAGTGGACATTACGAGGGCAATTTGGGCTGTTGGTCAGTCTGTGAGACAAATTGACTTACTCGTGCAAAATGAGGTGCATTTCAATTCTTTTCCATTTCAACATGAAGACATAGCGGAGATGCGAGAAGATGCTGTTATCATGTTGTATACGCTTGCTGGAGAATTGTTGAAACCAAAAAACTTAGAATATCCTCAGGTGAAAAAGTTGCATGGGCTGAAAACTAGCCAAGTTATTGATTTATTGTCGAGCTTGGTTATATTTGAGTTTGAACCTACCCACTCATTCGTAATCGAGCTTACAAATCACGTAAAAGACAATCTTCTGCAAAGAGACGATTTTACTGCCACTCATATTGCCAAGATTTTATGGTCTTTACAAAGGCTGCGGTGCCCGATCGATGATGAATTTGTGCAATCAATGGTTGATAAATTTGTGAATATCCTACTATCAGAAGATGCTCATGCCTGCTCACCGTCTACTCTTAACCAGATGTTAAGATCTATCACACTGTTTCTACCTGACCACGGTAGATCTTTCCCGCAACTTTATCGAGCAGCTGCATCTTTGCTCAACAACCAAAGCTATCTTGAGAATTGTAACGAATTCGAATGCAGCAATTTTCTCTGGTGCTATGCGATGGCAAAAAATTACGATAAAACTGTGATCCTCGCATTGTCAGAGCGAATGCGAAATGACGATATAGTGTCTTCCTTGACTCCTAGTTCTGTTAGTAGATATCTTTGGTCTTTCACGTCGCTAGTTGAATCCAACGAGGAAGATATTGGAATGCAAGAAACTCTTTTTGAAGTGTTTGAGACTTTAGGGGGTATATTACTGTCCACACATCTTAAACCAGTTGACTCGGCAATGGCTATGTGGGCCATGGCCAAGTCATCATATGTTAATATGGGAATATTTGATCACCTTGCCGAAGTGCTTTCAGTTGATTTCATGTTGGAACGTTCTTCTGTCCAACAGATAACCCAAGCATTATGGGCATGCGCTAAAATGATTTCATGGGAGGATCCATTGAGGGAAAAGCTTGAATTCGGGAAAGTTAGTATTCCTCCTTATGTAAGGTGTGCAGAAAAGTTCGCATCATATTTAGTGCCTTTGCAAGATAGGATGTCTGCGAAAGATGTTAGTCAAATAATATGGTCTTTAGGTCGTTTAAAGATCATCAACCCAAGCATAGTTTATCCTATCGCAAGAAAGGCAACTCAAATGTCTCAAGAAGAACGTTTCAATTCGCAGGAGCTTGCAAATATTGTATGGGGTCTTAGCAAGTTAGAATTCGATGCACCTCTTGCTATTTCAAATTTCACTTATCAACTTCGAAAGCCCTCTATCATGAATTTCACGACGCCTCAGGAAGCATCAAATGTTCTTTACGCGTTAGCGAAGATGGGTGTCAGAGATGAAGATACTTTTCATGCCATGAACCAAGTTCTCATGCGACAGCCAGAAAACGCTACGACACAAACAATCGCCAATGCTTTATGGGCTCACGAAACAGTAGGTCTCTTGCCACCTAAGCAGCTTTTCAATTCTTGGGCTAGAGAAAAACTTAATATTGTTGGATTGTATATGGAGGACCGGCAAATAGAAATTATAGAACAGTCTTCTGGTGAGAAGTAAAATATATTGTAATAATTATGCATCACTACGATGGCTTCACGATATTCAGTGATGTCGATAACTTTTGTAGATCTCAGCTACATAGGAAATATCTGAATTTTCCTGATCAACTTTCTGTGAACCTTCCGTCTTCAGCACGTTTGACCATTTTATGGTACAATCCTTGTCTATCCATCAAATCCTTGTGAGGACCTTGCTCCACAACACTGCCGTCGTCCAATACAACAATGTTATCTGCATTCCTTACAGTTTGCAATCGGTGAGCAATGACGATTGTTGTCATGCCATTATTTGTGTTCAGTAAATGATCAAGTGCATCTTGAACAAGTTTTTCACTTTCAGTATCAAGAGCGGAGGTGGCCTCGTCTAGAAGAAGAATACTCGGCTTCGATACTATTGCACGAGCGATGGCAATCCGCTGTTTTTGTCCTCCACTAAGTTGCATGCCTCGCTCTCCAACTTGGGTTTCATAGGCATCAGGAAAGTTTTGAACGAAGGTATGTGCGTTGGCTAACTTTGCAGCATTAACTACTTCTTCATCAGTCGCATCTTCCTTGCCATACTTGATATTATCTTTGATACTGCCAGTGAAAAGGACGGGGTCCTGAGTTACCACTCCAATTTTTCGTCGATGTGACTTGAGATTTATGTCCTTCAGATTCTTGCCGTTTATCATTATTGATCCATTGTTAGGATCGTAATATCGTTGCAATAGCCCAATTATGGTTGATTTTCCACAACCAGATTTGCCAACTAACGCTACTGTCGTTCCTGCATGAATATAAATACTGACACTACTCAACACTTTCTGATTGGGCCTTGAAGGATACGTGAAATCGACATTGCAAAGGTTGATATCTAACTGCGTTCCCACATCAGCTTCCCCACTGGAGACATTCAAGTTTCCAGTACCAGGCTCAGGAACAAATCTATCCAATAACTCAAATACTTTGTCTCCGGCACCAGAACTTTTGATCAAAGATGTATAGGAATTAAAGAGATTCATAACTTCATTTTGCAGTTTACTTTGATAAAGCATAAAAGCAAGTAAAACCTCTGCAGTAAGCTGCCCATTCATAATCAATATCATTCCAACATAAAGCAGTAGACCTTGCACAACAGTGTTGATAAGAAAAGTAGAAATCACCATGTAGTAAAACCCTTGTGCATACAACTGTTGAACATTCAAATCATAATGGCGATCAATCTTTTCTCTATATTTGTCGTATTCATATTCTTCCGAGGCAAACGCTATAACCGTTCGTATACATGAAAAGGCTTCTTGCGCCACAGAATTTGCTTGCGCCAATGCATTTTGCACCTCTTTGGCGTTGCGGTTGAGCCAATCTCCATATCGCTTATTTATAGCAGCAACAATGGGAACAACTGATATGGCACAAACCCCCAATCGAGGACTACGCCACAACATATAAGACACAATGGAAACAATCCGAACGATTGATTCGATACTAAAACGAAAAAACCACGTCAAGTCATATCCCATTTCTCCTGCATCAGAATTCAACCTGCTCGCTAGATCTCCACTCTTGGTAAAATCAAAGAAGGCAATTTCCTGTTTCAATATCGACGAGAATGTATCTATCCTCACCCCCTTTGTAATTTTAAGATTGGTCAATCCGAAAAGAAATACACACCAAAAATCAAGTGCAGCATCAACTGTCCCAAGAGCAAACAACAGAAATATATTCATTTTGGCATCTGCAAAGTTACTCCTGGCCAAAGATCCTAGAGTCTCGCTTACAAAATGTGGTATAGATAGCGAAAATGGAAGTCTTATGAGAAGAACAATACACCCTGCATAAAGGTAAAAAGTATGTGGTCCTGCAAGTTTCATGAGTCGCTTGGTCCCTGTAATGCGACTGTGAAAGACTGTCTCCTCTGATTCTACCGAAACGTTTCTACCAACTGCATTGTTATTATTTACACCTGTCGACGACTCAAGATCCATCTCTTCCCCATCTTCCTGCTGATTATCCTCTACTTCTTCTGCATTTGAAAATTCTGATAAAAGAGGAACCGTTTGTTCGGATTGTTGTTCTGGCTGTCGTCCCTGCATGTTGAATGGATAAAAGGACACCATGAGACCCGTACAAGCAAGTAACACAATACAAGAGCCAATCCCAATAAAGACAGCAGTACGTTGCACATCGTCCAAGAGACCCATTAAAAGAATCATCAAACCAAACACACAATGATGTATCAGTGTGATTTGGTATTTTTGAGAATGCCAGTGATGTGGAGGTATCCTATCATTGACTCCCTGATGCAATCTAGTGCTACTACCATTTGATTGAATTAATGCATTTGATTCGCTCCCTTTCTTCACCATGAGAAATAATGTGCTGCTACTGCTGAGTCCATATACTGTTAGAATACCGCCAACAAGTTTACACAGTGTTTCTTTCACTTTGTCATCACTGTCATCATGATAATAATGAATATTATTTGATGGACCATTGGACAAAAATTGAATGACAACGGATGGTAGAACAAGAAACATCGCACCCAACCCTACAATACAAATTGTTAAGAGGTTGGATATAACTGCTGCTAGACATTGAATTGAAGGCATTTCGGACATCAAGAAGTCTCAATCAATTGAAGAAAGAGAGATCAAGAAACAGAAAGAGAGGAGGTTGGTTGGTTCAACCATAAATTAGTATAAAGTGACTGCAAGTGTCAAATGTCTAAGATATATTATGGCATCGTAAATAGTTCCTCTACACTGTAAGATACTAGTTTTGGTTTGGCGCGCGTGCGGGGGGTCGATTCGGAAATACAGCTAATTACAGTACAGTGTATTATTTGTATAGTCAGAAGAGAGACATGAATACATTGTGTATATGAATCAACCACCATCATTCATTGCTGCAAAAATAATTATAAGAACAGTAGACCGGTATCTAGCTAGCAATTGATTTCTACTGTAGAGTATATAAAGATCATGAAGAATTCATTGGTACTTTATTCCACATTAATGGTACCGGCACGATGCTTATCGACGAACAATTCTTGTTCCATCAACCTTGGATTCCGAGAGAATAAACCAGCGAGCAGCACCAGCACCAGCAACAGTCACAGTCCTCTTCTACCTCCTACTTTGTTCTTGCATGGTTTAGACTCTTCGTCCCAGACTTGGAGAAATACTCTTGATCATTTAGATTCCAAAGCCGTAGCTCTAGATTTAAGAGGATGTGGCTATTCCTCTCTTGGCAATCCAGATTCATTTTCCCCTGAAGCAATTGTACAGGATATTTACGAATTTTTATCTCGACATGATTACTTCCAAAAGAAGTCACTCGTTCAAGACAATGAAAATTTAAAATGTGACGACACAAACAACATAGTACCATTTGTCATTGTAGGACATTCCATGGGTGGCAGAATTGCCATGTCATTTGCTGCATGTCATCCTCACCTAATCAAAGCACTGGTCATTGAAGATATGGATACAAGGTCTCGATCGATGGAAATGAATATCTTTCAGTCTCAAAATCGAATGGTTACTTTGTCCTTCCAAAGAGACACGGAGATCAACAACGAAGATGATTTGATTGCACTATTTGAAAAGGAAGGATATCCTGCATCCAGTGTCAATAAGTGGCTAGAAGAAGGTAGAATCTTTCAAAAGGAGGACAGTGGAACCTACTACAGTGAAGTGAACCCTGCATTTCGCCTGGTTTGTTACGAACAATTCTTTCTGACAAATCATGGTGAAGATGTGTGGAAGGCATTGGCCAGTGATACCAAACATAGGTTTCCTATCCACGTTATGGTAGCCGATAAAGATAAAACGGTTTGCGACGAAGGTAGTATATGGTGGATGAAAAAAGTCATGAAAGAACATGGAAAGTTTATGGTGATGCATCGATATGAAAATGCAACGCACAGCATACATAATTCTTCAAGTAAAAAGTTTCTTGATGACTTGAGGTCAATCATTCGAGCAGCAAGTCTAAGTTGATTGCTTGATTGATTGATTTATTTATTGATGCATCTCATCATTATAAAATGTATATACTATATAAGAAGAAATAAGGATAAATGTTGATTCGTTTATTCATTGTTTGACCTGTTTGTTTGACCTCATTCTCCTTTGTTCAGCCGAGGCATTGTCAAAAATGGCGGGGAAATTTACGCATTTGGCCCTTTGGGGGGAACCGATGGATTACACACTGTGTGTAGGTATTTTTGTGGTTGAAGTTGCAACCTTTCTGAGCTGCCAACACGTTTGTGTGTGTCCGTGTTTTTGTACCATCTCCATCCTCTCTATTCATTGCATCGGTTATTAGTTATTATCGTCTTCCACTGCCTCTTCTTCCTTCCATCTAACTTCTTTGTATATACTGTATTGTTTTTAGCACACATATACTAGCTTGCTGAGTATTCATCGCCTTTGCTGCAACAATGGCATTGATCGCTGGGACAACGATGAGAGCAGCAGTCATTCTTCTTGCATGTGCTGCTGTACCCTCTACTACACCCTTCACTGTGAGACACACCACCTACACGTCGCACCATGCACCCATTCAGAATGATCTAGCAGCAGGTCACAGGAAAGTATATGGAAATATCAGAAAGAAGGCATCTCAACTGAGAAGTGTGGAAGTTACTCCATTTGCAGACGAGACGAAGCAAACATCTGCTAAATCATTGCAGACACGTGCTCTCGGGTCTCAAGAGCTGCTCATGCTCCCTCGTCAATACAAGCCGGGTATGAACAAGGGAGACAAGCCTTTCCCACAAATGAGTCATGTTAGTACCGTTATTCTTTCTTCAACGCCCCCCGTTGAGGTTTTATCTCAAGCCATTGACGAAGCAATGGCTTCGCACCCGCTTCTTCGTTGTTATGTTCAGGGCGATGGAGAGCCTTCCAAGAGAATTGATTTGTTTCAGATGGTAAGGGAAGGTGATCCAAATCCCTGTACGTTTGTGTGTCCATCCATGGAAGAAGAAGAAGAAGAAGAAAAATCCTTTTGCTATTCTTCTCGGGATGTATTGTCGATTATAGACGTAAAGGGGGATAATCGAGATGCACTTGATGCAAGTTGGAAAGATAAGTTTACGATGAACCTGGACAGTGGCTCAGATTGGTGCAATGTCGAACAAGGTCCTTTATGGAAGGTTGGACTACATAGACTTGTCGAAGGAGGAAAGGATTCGCCATGTGCTTTGATGTTTACATTCAATCATGCCATATCCGATCAAAGCTCGGCGAATTTGTTGATGGAACATATTGTAAAAAACATGGCTGATATTGAACAAAATGGTTCCATATCCAAAAAGGCTGTAGTGAATGATATTCCTTGTTCTATGGAAGATTCAGTTTTGGGCACGAATAGGAATTTTGCCAATGTTGAAACACAAGACTTTACCTTGGATACCATTGCATATGTTGCTGGAAAAGCTGCAGAAGGATTTTATAATCCTGTGATACTTCCAGATGACCAACAAGAGAAGGATGATGGTAATGGAATACTAGGAGCATTGACCATTATCAGTGGTAATGTCCCCGGAGGTGAAAGTCTCGAGGAACGCAAGTCAACCGCTCAATTTCGTACTTTGACAAAAGAAACGACAAAGGCTTTGGTAGTAAAGTGTAGGGAGAGGGGACTTACCATGTCAAATGTTTTGAGTGCGGCCATTGCACTGACGGCAAGCGATTTTATCGATGGTGGAAAGAAAAAGGTTGATAGTGCTAGAAATTACAAGGTTTTACAATCACTTGATATGAGGAGATTTGGAGCAGCCTTGGATAAGTGTGAATCAGTATCTTGTATGGCTGGATCACATGATTTGATGCTTGGACCAATACCTGATCGGTCAGGGAAGCGAGTGAAAGCAGTATCGGGAGAAATGCAGGAAAAAATATTTTGGTCCTTGGCCAAAGAATCTCAACAACAAACAAATCGCTTTATTGAATCTGGTGGACCTCAACAAGCTACAAGAGTCTTTGACTTTGCCATGACAATCAGTGATATGAATAATTTGGTGAATTTATCAGCCAAATCAAACGAGAGCAAAGGAAGGGCTTACAGCGCAGGAATCGTGAATGCGGGTGTTTTCGAGAGACAAAAAGCCGTTCGTAGAGAGGGAGAGAAAGACAGAGACAATATGGTTACCAAGCATGGAAGATACAATATTGACGAAATTTACTTTGCAACATCGCATGCACGATCAGGGTGTTTGTACCAAGCATCATGTATGACAATTAATGAAAAACTTCATTGTACATTTCATCCAGCAATGCCTGTAGTCGGGGAAGTGACTAATTCTGACTTTGCTGATTCCTTTATGGAATTACTAGAAGTGATTGCAGGTACCAAAGTTGTAACATCAGATGAAACCGATGGGGATTCTCTCGTAGAGTCCTCTTTGTCACTTTTGAGAAAAGCTCCAGTTGCGGTTGCATCTCTCTATGGAATTTATGGTATTGCATCCCATGCAGGTGCATGGTCCAACTTTTTCCATTCCGTCGTAGAAATGAAAGAGGCCGTTTCAGACCCAGCTGACTTCTGGGCAGCTCTCAACTTTTGGATATTCTTCGCAGTAGGGCATCCTTTACTTCAACCAGTCCTTTGGATAAGTGACGTCCTTCATGGAACACCAGGACCAAAGGTTGCAGACTTGGTTCCATTACTTTTCCTTTTGGGTAATGCTGTTGCAATAGCCGCCGTTACTGTTTCGAAAGAAATTCGAAACGGACTCAATATATTTGCTCTTGCTGCGTTTTTATCGTATGTCGGTGCCGGTCTGGATGGAAAGGCGGGGCTTGGCGATTTCAATTTAGCATTGGATGACAGTTATGAAGGAAAAACAGTAAAAGGATGTCCAACTTATGATCAAGTTAGGCAAAAAAGTATGGACGATTTTGATATTACAAAGTACCAAGGTTTGTGGTACGAACATAAGTTTCATGATTGGACACAATTCAAAGAAGTCTACGACACGACACTTGATATTAAGGTATGTAGATACTAAAACCCAACTATTCATGTGCATGCGATGATGATAACTCAACGAAAGCTGTTGCGACACACATTTCTACAGCTCACGGAAGATGGTAAAGGATGGATAGATGACTTCGCTGTAAAAGGACCATCTCCGGATGCAGCACCTCTTTCATGGGATAAATCACCCGTTGCAAATGGGGCACATTACTTTTTATTTGGAAGAGTTGATGAAAATGATCCTCCAGGGGTGCTCCGGGAAAGTGGATTTGGAGTAGAATTTCCAAACTATATTGTCGATATTAAAAAAGATCCCCAAACAGGAGAGTACAGAGAAGCCATCCAGTTCCAATGCCTAGAAAGAGGAGGTGTTCGAGTTTTTGAAGGTATAAACTTTATGAGCCGCAATTCTAAAATGTCCGATACAGAAATGAACGATATGCATCAACGGGCAAAGATGGCTGGAATGTATCCTTATGGGGCAAGTCCCGAACAAATGCACACGGTTGGGAGAAAACCTCCTGGTGAGACTGACAACTCGTGGCAAGCAATGTGGCGAGCAATTGGTGTTGATAAACTTCTTGAATTACTTGCAGAGTCTATCGAAGACGGAGGACGGTAGTGAAACCTTTTGATATACCTCGATGATTTCCAGTGAAGAAAAAATGAGATTAGAATCAAATACTACCCCCCACCGGAGTTCGGGGTGAAGTCCAACTCATGACACGTTACACGTTTCAACAGAGTACATGCAGAGGACGACAGTAGTAGTACTAATAGTGTACCCTGGAATAAAAAAATCAGGATGGATCAAAGATACTCTTCACAGTGTATATGATTTTAGGAATCAATTACATCCACTTCTACTAGAGAGTTGTATTAAATATTGAAATCTTTTAATAACTATTGCGTAATGGAACATGATAATTGAATATTCAGAAAAGACTAGTAAAAGTAGCAGCGTCGTAGAATCACGTAATGAAACAATCGGTCAATGTTCATCATGTGTTCCTTTGAGTACTTCGGACAGCACAGAACATTCCGAGAGGAGGTTAGGAATGACCACAATTTCTGCTCAAGATCAAAAATATTCAGTGACCGACAATCCAACATCTTTTGATACGCTTTTCAGATCTCTCACAAGAATGTCCTTTCGTGCTTCAGATGCTTGCAGCTGTTCCATATCAACTCTCCTCGCAGACATGTCTCGCGACAAAGGATTGCTGTATGATGAAAACTGCAATAATATCGATCTTATTGAATCGGTAGATGGAGATTTGATCATTATCGATAAAGGATTATTATCCAATAGGGGAAGACATGATGAAGAAGGAGAAAAAACTGACGATGATGATATCGACGATGATTCCCATGACAAGGTTGAAAATTCTACTGATTTATTACTACTTTCAGATCATGGGAGAAATCTCACGGGAGACGAATCGTATGTTAGTCTTGATGATTTTAGTGCACATCAGTTCGAACGCATTGGAAGGATGTTGATAGAGGAAACGCAAAGTATTTCCGACATTACAACAACTCAATTGGAGAATGATTTGTCTATGAAAGAATCCAGCATGCAAGATTCTTGCTTCAACCTTGTATCACAAGACGAGTTGGAGAAATTTACGGATGCAGCAAAGGAAATCTTGCCTCATCTAGTAGATTTTGAAGCAGAGAGTCATGCGCCTCTACTGTCACCACTGTTGCTACCCACTGGCTGTTGCAACGACGACATTAAGGAAGTCGACTGTCACGACACGGAAAGGCTTGTCTCAATTCTACCACCTGAATTCATTTGTCCCTTGTGTCAACTTCCGATTGTTGGGGCCATGAGTTTTAGTTGCATTCAAAATCATAGTTTTTGTACATCCTGTGTGGAAAAAAATTATTTCTTGGAGGATCAATTTTTGAAAGGCAACACAAGGGCGTACTCTTCACCACCAAGAGACGACGATTGTAGTATGTTCTGTCCCATGTGTAAGGAGCACTGCAATCATGCACCCTGCCATGCTTTGGATGTTGCTATACTAAGATTCATGAGAGACTTTGATCTTTATGCAAAAAGATTGCAAGAGACGCAGCCCCTGTTGACCTTGGATTTAAAATCATTGG
This sequence comes from Chaetoceros muelleri, assembly GCA_019693545.1. Classification (NCBI taxonomy): domain Eukaryota; phylum Bacillariophyta; class Thalassiosirophyceae; order Chaetocerotales; family Chaetocerotaceae; genus Chaetoceros; species Chaetoceros muelleri. The sequence continues at coordinate 982 of JAAMXU010001196.1, read as the reverse complement.
CAGCATTCCAAGCAAGGTTTTATGAGCGGGATCTAGCATGGCGAACAGAAGTTCGAACGCGTAAGGTTTTAAATGATCACAAGAAACAGTCACTATTGTTGGAATATGCTCAGTTTGAAAAGGAAGAGATGCTAAAATTTAAGGAGAAGACAATGCAGCAGAATGCATGGATGCACTTTGCTGCTGCTGTGGTTTCCATTCCAATTGCAGTCTTTATGGGAACCCACGCTCTAAGGCGCCTACATTGAGTATATCGGGAAAGTAGCGAGTATTTATCAATTGCGTGTACTACCAAAATAATAATGAATTTGATAAATTCAATTCCATTTTTATTTGCGTAGTATCCCTATTTTAATATCATTTCATGGCAAGATGACCTACACCCACGCTTCCTCCTCCCACTGATAATTGATGGAATCACTACATTCTTTTATGAACTTTTTTTTTCTTTGGATCTTTTTGCTACCAGCAGCAGCGGTCAAACTACAACGTTTACTGTTGACAGTTGTATCATGAGCTGAACTATTATTCCTACCCCACGCGGTATCAATCGCTCTCTTTGCCTCATGGTCTGTAATTAGACCAAGACTAACCAACCTACGCTGATTGCGTTCAATGTTTTGAGCGCGATATATTTCATAAGGTGTGAGTTGATTGATGTCCTTGTCACAGCATCTGTAGACAGAACCATTGTTGTTCTCGTCCTGCTCCTGCCGTTGAGTTGTTCTTACTACTGAATCCGTAATGTCTACATCATCTTGCTCTTGTATCTTTGGCATTTTCGTGTATTGAAATATAATTCAGGAAAGAAAGTAAGATGAGAATGATGCATTTATGATGAATATTGAAAAATAGGATTAGGAGCTAATGTTTGTTTGGTGGCCAGACTCGTCATTGTTTTTCTTTTTCAAAAAACGCGCGCCCGCGTGCAATTTTAACTGTGCTTACGTGGCTCGCGATAACAAAAGATGGGGCGGCGCGA